>BLSH010012269.1:957113-967814 GCA_018402905.1 Glandirana rugosa
TCTGTACTGTTCTCTACCAGTCTCGTACGTCTGTACTATGTTATTGCAGAACTACAAGTCACATGAGGCATAGCAAGACTCTGACAGCCACAAGCATGACACCGAGGCAGAGGCATGATGGGACTTGTAGTTTTGCAACAGCTGGAGGTCCGCTAATTGCATATCCCTGTATTGTATACAATGCTTGCAGCCTCTGACCATCGCTTGTGTCACGTCTGCAGTCTCTGACCATTTCTTGTGTCATGTCTGCTGACTCTGACCATATCTTGTCATGTCTGCAGGCTCTGACCATATCTTGTGTATTGCCTGCAGACTCTGACCGTCTCTTGTATCATGTCTGCATGCTCTGACCATCTCTTGTCATGTCTGCATGCTCTGACCATCTCTTGTATCATGTCTGCCGGCTCAGACCATCTCTTGTATCATGTCTGCAGGCTCTGACCATCTCTTGTATCATGTCTGCCGGCTCTGACCATCTCTTGTCATGTCTGCCGGCTCTGACCATCTCTTGTCATGTCTGCAGGCTCTGACCATCTCTTGTGTCATGTCTGCTGGCTCTGACCATCTCTTGTGTCATGTCTGCAGGCTCTGACCATCTCTTGTATCATGTCTGCTGGCTCTGACCATCTCTTGTGTCATGTCTGCTGACTCTGACCATATCTTGTCATGTCTGCAGGCTCTGACCATATCTTGTGTATTGCCTGCAGACTCTGACCGTCTCTTGTATCATGTCTGCATGCTCTGACCATCTCTTGTATCATGTCTGCATGCTCTGACCATCTCTTGTATCATGTCTGCTGGCTCTGACCATCTCTTGTATCATGTCTGCCTTCTCTGACCATCTCTTGTATCATGTCTGCTGGCTCTGACCATCTCTTGTGTCATGTCTGCTGACTCTGACCATATCTTGTCATGTCTGCAGGCTCTGACCATATCTTGTGTATTGCCTGCAGACTCTGACCGTCTCTTGTGTCATGTCTGCATGCTCTGACCATCTCTTGTATCATGTCTGCATGCTCTGACCATCTCTTGTATCATGTCTGCTGGCTCTGACCATCTCTTGTGTCATGTCTGCATGCTCTGACCATCTCTTGTGTCATGTCTGCATGCTCTGACCATCTCTTGTGTCATGTCTGCTGGCTCTGACCATCTCTTGGATCATGTCTGCATGCTCTGACCATCTCTTGTGTCATGTCTGCCGGCTCTGACCATCTCTTGTGTCATGTCTGCCGGCTCTGACCATCTCTTGTGTCATGTCTGCATGCTCTGACCATCTCTTGTGTCATGTCTGCATGCTCTGACCATCTCTTGTGTCATGTCTGCATGCTCTGACCATCTCTTGTCATGTCTGCATGCTCTGACCATCTCTTGTGTCATGTCTGCAGGCTCTCACAGCTTTCTGTAGCATTGTAATCACATTACATTATGCGCAGCCCCATGGTGATGTCAGGGACCATATTTGAGGCCCCTATATCAAGGAGGTTTGGCCCTCAGTGCTTTAGTGTTTGGGCCCTGGGGAAGCCTGCTGTGACAATTGTATGCTGTAGTACAGACTGAACACTGGACTATTCTCTCTGGTGTTTACTATCAGCTGTCGGTCTTGTAGTGGGGTGGCCTTGGCGTACAACCAGAGACGCCAGCAGCTGACACTTATTAATAGGATGTGTGCTGCTTCCCCATCCAGAGCACAGGGTGCAGTGCTTACACCAGGCCACAAGGCTCAAGCTATGGGCCAGTGCTGTGCGTCTATGAATGCCTCTTCTTTGTCATGAGCGGACACTGAAGGCCTGTAGTATAAACTTATAGAAGTGACCTAAAAAGAAGAAGAGTGCTGGCTTGGGGGCTGAGAAGCCTTTCCAGGGCTATTCAGAAAAGGGAAGGGTGTTGTTGTTGTTCTTATGGCTGCACTCCCTGGGCAACATCGCCACCTACAGTGTGTAGTAGTCGTTGCAGTTTCGCTACCATCTTATTTAACCACTTCGCCTCTCACACCTGCTCTCCCCCTATGGTCCGGAGCAAGTTTTACAAATTTGAACCCGTTTTGTTCAGCAATAACTTTGTCATTACTTAAGGTAACGGAGTAACACATTTGAAGACAAACAAATCTTTTTCTTCATTATATTGTTTTGCAACAATTTTTTCCCCCTGCAATCCTTAGGCAATAATACAAAATGCACTTTTTTGAGCAGTGTTAGGTTAAAAAAATAATAAATAGTGTTACTGCAGATAAAAAGTGCACATATAATTCTGTAATTTGGGTTCATACCATTGTGAATTGTATGAGGGTTCCCTGTATCCAATTCGCAATAGCAGGAGATTTTGACCGACTCTCCATGGAGCCGGTTCACATATAGCAGGTCTGGTGCGATTTGCACAAAAACGCTGTGCGTCTATTGGTGCATGTCAGGTCTGAAGTCAGCCCAAAACTAGGGCTGAAATTGGACCTGAAACTGTGAACCAGAACACACCGGACCCCTGCTGTGCGCCGCGTGTGGCTCATATGTGAACCTAGACTTAAATTACAATTCTGGAACAAGCATTGCATAGTTACTTACAAATTAAATACTTTTTTTTTTTTTTTCAATTTTGCACTTTTTTTTTAAAATGTGAAACGTATAAATAAGTGGTAAAGGTGTAAAAATTGCTATTACAAGCAGGGTGGATAAAAATCAATGATTTAAAAAAAAAAAATCTGATTTTTTTTATTTAATTCAGATTTATTTGATTCAATAGATTTTATTTTTTTATTTATTTTTTATCAAAATGGTTTTAATAAAAGGCTTTTGGAGTAAAAATCTATCTAGAGTTTTCTATTTAGGATACATTACTAATTGAGTTTATTCAGCATGAAATGGAGCTTAGTTATGTAACATGAGGCTGTATATTCTGCAATTTTGGTAAACTCATTCAATGAATCCAAGCTTTGCAAGCTGGGATAACATGCACTGCATTGATGCATTCACACGATGTCACAGTGACCATGAGATAAAACAAAGTTCAGGAAAATTCCTTTATCCCATTGTTTTGCAAATCTATGTACACTACAAACTGTATGATTGAATCGGTTCTGATATTGCTGTTTTACTAACCTGACAGCTTATTATTATAAATAGAAAACCTTCATTTTGTTTGCAAGTATTAAATATTCTAACTACCAGCAATAATAAGTCCTTACATTTAGGCCTCATACACACGGACGTTTTTTGACGCCGGCGTTTTCTGGCGTTTTTTGCAGCTCTCCATGTTAGTCAATGGCCCCATAAAAACGTCGGCGTTTCTGAGCTGTAGGTGGCGTCGGCGTTAGTGAGCAGAAAGTAGAACCCATGGCCATCGCGTTCTGAGGCTGAAACGTTTTGACGTTTTTTGACGCCGACGCCACAATATGCCAACAAACGCCAACTAACGCCAACAAACGCCACCTAATATTGTACTGGCGTTTTTTGACGCCAACGTTTTTAGGTTGAAAAATAGCAGAGGGATGATTTTTTAAAAAAAAAACGCCTATTGACGCCGACGCTCACTAACGCTCAAAAACGCCAATGCATAACGCCGAAAAAAGTCTACTTTTTTTCCTTGACGTCGGACCAGACGTTTTGTTTATTTTTTTAGATACGCCCGTGTGTATGAGGCCTTAAAGAGCACCTGTCATTTCAGATCCATCATGGCAGCGCCTGTTAGGGGGCATCCATTCACCTGCTGCCGCCACGTCCCTCACCTTTTTGTGTCACTGCCCCATCACCAGCTGTCCCATTAAAGTGAATGGGACTGTCGGTGAGTCAACAGCGGGTCAGAGGAGGAGCCGCTGCAAGACAGAAAAGACAGTTATGATTTAAATCGAGTTTATCTATAACAGCCTTTTTACTAGTGATTTAAATTGACTTGATGTAAATCAAATCCACCCTGATTACAATTAACGGGAGGGGATGTCATTCCAAGTGACCAGCCAGCGTATCCGCTGTGTGACTAAACAGCCAAGCAAAGCCGGGATTGGCTGTTCGTAAAATCAAAAGCATTCAAAAACACAGATCTTGGTATTTTTTAAACAGTTTTAATTGCAGAGGAGGGGTTTGGGGTCTTAGAGACCCCAGATCTCTCCATAAAGAGGACCTGTCACATGCCAATTACTGTTGCAAGGGATGTTTACATTCCTTGTGACAGGAATAAAAGTGATTAAAACAAATTAAAGCAACAGTAAAAAAAAAAAAATAATAATTGAAAAAAAAAAAGTAAAGTGCCCCGTCGTCCCGCGCTTGTGCGCAAAGGCAAATGCATGCAAAGAGCGATCACCCCAAACACGTGAGGTATCACTGCGAATGTCAGATCATGGGCATTAATTCTAGCACCAGACCTCCTCTGAAAATCTAAAGTGGTAACCTGTAAAGGCTTTGTGCCTATGGATAGTAAAATTTACCTTGTTTGTCACCGTTGCGTGGGCATGCGCAATTTTAAAGCATGGCATGTTAGCTATCTATTTACTTGGTGTAACTTCATCTTTTATATTTTACAAAAAATTGGGTTAATTATTTTTTTTTTTTTTGCATTAGAATTGAAAAAAAATGCTGCACAAATACCATATGACATTAAAAAATGGCAAAACCCACCAATTTACTCTCTAGGGCCTCTGCTTTAAAAAAATATAAAATGCTTGTGGAGTTTCTAAGTAAATTTCTAGTAAAAAAATACTGATTGTTACATGTGAACAAGAAGTGCCAGAAATGGCCTGGTCTGGAAGTCGTTAAATATTAATGGTTATTAAAATGGAAAAGAACGAGAGAAAAAATCATCAGGAAAATTGAATGGAGAATAATTAGGGCTGATTAACCACTTGCTTACTGGACACTTAAACCCCCCTCCTGCCCAGACCAATTTTCGGCTTTCGGCGCTGTCGCATTTTGAATGACAATTGCACGGTCGTGCGACGCTGTACCCAAACAACATTTCTAGCATTTTTTTCCCACAAATAGGGCTTTCTTTTGGTGGTATTTGATCACCTCTGCGGTTTTTATTTTTTGCGCTATAAACAAAGAGCGACAATTTTAAAAAAAGAACAATTTTTTTACTTATTCCTATAATAAATATCCAAAAAAAAAAAATATTCATCAGTTTTGGGCGATCTATAATCTTCTACATATTTTTGGCAAAAAAAAAAAATCGCAATCGGCGTATATTAATTGGTTTGCGCAAAAGTTATCGCGTCTACAAACTATGGGAATTGATTTATGGCATTTTTTTAATATACATATATATATATATATATATATTTTTTTTTTTTTTTACTAGTAATGGCAGCGATCTGCGATTTTTATCGGGACTGCAATATTGCGTCTGACATTTTTGACACTTTTTTGGGACCAATGACATTTATACAGCGACCAGAAATTTAAATATCCACTGATTACTATATAAATGTCATTGGCAGTGAAGGGGTTAACACTAAGGGGCAGTGGAGGGGTTAACTGTGTTCCCTGTATGTGTTCTAACTGTGTGGGGGCTGGGCTGGCCTGGACATAACAGATCTAACTGATCCCAATCACAGGGATCAGTAGATCTGTTATGTCCCCCTTCACAGAATGGAGAACTGCCATGTTTACATCGGTGGTTCCCCATTCTGCTGCTCTTACAGGGGATCGCGGGTCTCTGGCGGACATCGAGTCCGCCCGACCCGCGGGCACGCCCACGTGGTGGTCGCCGCCGGCTGTGGGTGCGCGCGGGAAACACGCAGAGGGGCGGACGTCCCCCCGGCAATCTTTCGGCTATAGCGCGGATCTGGACTGCTTAAAGTAAGCAAATTGTTAATAAGGGGTTAAACAGATGAACGTTTTATCCCAGATTGAAGTTCATCCCTTTTTATCTGCAGCTGAATGAACAGAAAGATACAAATGAAACCTTGTATATTTCTATAGTGTCTGACAGGGGTGTCACCAGGGGGTGGCTATCAGGGCTGCAGCCCCGAATGTCATGCCCACAGCCCAGAGTGTCCCCTAATGGCGGGTCTGCAGCTCTGTCAAGTCGCCCGCCCGTGACTTGGACGTCCGCTAATTGCATATCCCTGGTGTATATGGAGGTTTTCTATTTGTGTGTGTTTTTTTTTTTCTTTTGTTGGTTGAACTGGATGGACTTGTCTTTTTTTTTAACCAGATTAACTATGAAAATGGGTGGGATATATTAGGCAGCAAGTGAGCATGTTGTCCCTGGAGTTTGTGTTAAAAACAGAAAAAGATGGGCATCACAGTTTTTCATGTATGGGGGTGTGTAGCTGGACCACAGAGCAATGGAAGAAGGGGGCCTGGTCTGAGGAATCACATTTTCTTTTACATTATGTGGATGGCTGGGTGCGTGTGCGTCACTTACCTGGGGAAGAGATGGCATTAGGATACAGTATGGGAAGCCGGCAAGCCGGCAGAGCCAGTGTGATGCTTTGGGCAATTTTCTTCTGGGAAACCTTGGGTCCTGCCATTCATGTGGATTTTACTTTGACCCGTATCTCCTACCTAAACATTGATGGTGACCAAGTACTCCCCTTCATGAAAACAGTATTCCCTGAAGACAGTGGCCTCCTTCAGCAGGATAATGCGCCCCACCACACTACAAAAATGGTTCAAAAATGGTTTGAGGAACACAACAAAGTTTGAGGTGCTGACGTGGCCTCCAAATTCTCCAGATCCCAATCCAATTTGGCATCTGTGAGATGTGCTAGAAAAGCAAATACGATGCATGGAGGCCTCACCTCCCGACTTAAGGGACTTCAAGGATCTACTACTGATATCTAGGTGCCAGATATCACAGCATACCTTTAGAGGCAGGGCCGGTCCTACCATGGGTCCCAGTGGGTCCATTGGACCCAGGCAGCACTTTAAGAGGGGCAGCAAATTGAATTACAGCCGCCTATCCTCTCCTATTTACCCAGCAAATTGATAACCATTATTTTTTTTTCCAGCAGCCTTGTGTGTCATGATAACTGCCCCCCCCCCCCCCCGGTCACTCTGCTTGCCCCTATACTACCCTAGCCTGTCCATATACTACCCTAGCCTGTCTATATACTGCCCTAGCCTGTCTATATACTGCCCTAGCCTGTCTATATATACTGCCCTAGCCTGTCTATATATACTGCCCTAGCCTGTCTATATATACTGCCCTAGCCTGTCTATATACTACCCTAGCCTGTCTATATATACTACCCTAGCCTGTCTATATACTACCCTAGCGTGCCCATTTACTACCGTAGCCTGCCCTATACTGCCCTAGCCCATCCATATACTGCCTTGGCCTGTCTATATATGACCCTAGCCTGTCTATATACTGCACTAACCTGTCTATATACTGCCCTAGCCCACCCCTTGGAATTGAACATAATGCTATGTCATATGATTTTGTATATACACAAGCTACTCTTGCATGTAAATCTGACTTCCTGATAAATTTAATTTTAGTTTTAATTATCATGATATAAAATAATGGATGTGGGAGGAGCCTTTTGGTGGGCGTGATTTTTTTTTTTGGGAGGAGGCAGCATTTCATTCTTGGACCCAGGCAGCACAATGTCTTTTGCCAGCCCTGTTTAGAGGTGTGTTGGAGTCTATGCCTTAACGAGTCAGGACTATTTTAGTAGCAAATCGGAAACCTACTCAAGATTAGGTGGGTGGTCATAAAGTTATGGTTGACCGGTGTATTTTTTGTCTGTTTTGGATAGAGTAAACAACTCTAAACATTTATCACTGGAACTAATGTCCCCTTTTGAAGATTTCTCTTCCATTCCATCCCATTCGTGATGACGTCATATTGGATTTCCCAGTCCCATTGCCAATAGTCTTCAGGACAAACCGAGAGTACATATCTCCTAGCGGGGACACAGATAGCAATAAAAACCTGGCAGGTGATCAACCACTTCACCTCCTATCTAAAACTAAAAGAAGACATTGAGTAAGTCATTCTTCTTCAAACAGTTACAAATTTACACAGTTTAGCAACATTTTTATACTTTAGGGCCTTAGACAACCTCCAAAGGTAATTCCTTACAGTGCTGAAGATCAGGGCTGGTGCAAGGATTTTTGACACCCTAGGCGAAACCTCACGTTGCCGCTCCCTTGGCCCCACCCCTGACCCCACCCCCTTTCCCTGCCCAGCCTGATCAGCGCCAATCAAATACAGCTTCACCAGCGCCAATCAATACAGCCTCTCCTGTGCCCATCAAATACAGCTCCACCTGTGCCCATCAAATACAGCTCCACCTGTGCCCATCAAATACAGCTTCACCAGCGCCAATCAATACAGCCTCACCTGTGCCCATCAAATACAGCTTCACCAGCGCCAATAAATACAGCCTCACCTGTGCCCATCAAATACAGATTCACCTGTGCCCATCAAATACAGCCTCACAGGAGGTGGGGGTGGAGGGGGGGGTATTTGGCAGATCAGTCACTATTTCTATATACATTTGTAAATGGCATGTGATAATACAATCTCATTATCTCAGACAGTGTCAGATTTACATGAAACAATGCGGAGCAACCAGTGACAGAACAACAGTGGCCAGGCGCCCCAGGCAGCAATGTGCCCTAGGTGGCCGCCTACTCCGCCTAGTGGTAGAGCCGGCCCTGCTGAAGATTGTTGTAATGAATGTATAGGAAGTCTCTAGAGGTGTCTAAATGGGGTTTATAATTTATCTGTAATGATTTGCCAAATGCCATCGACTTAGTAAAACCAATGTTCTTCTTAGAAATGGGTTTTCCAGCCAGGTGGAATGAAAAAGCAAGATAAAACGAGAAAAAGAGGGTGCACCAGCCTAGTGCATTATCCCAAGTGCTTTAATGATCAAAAAAAGTTAAAAACTACTCACAAACGTGTGAAGAATAAACGCTTGTAACAACCGCTGGTATATGGCAGTCAATACTGAGACCGAGAGTCTCCAGATGAAACCAGAGGGGACATCAAGGTCACTAGGCTGACGTGTTTCGAAGGGAACCTTCTTCAGAGCCACCAGAGGCTCTGAAGAAGGTTACCTTCGAAACGTGTCAGCCTAGTGACCTTGATTTGATTTCAGGGAATGTCTGTATAAACTTGAGGTCTATGGACCTCAACTCGCATCAAAGTTGGACCAAAGTAGTGCAGGGACTACTTTGAAGCCGGTGCGACTTTAAGTTGTACAGATATGAATGGTACTCATTGGAAATCATGGGGTACGACTTGTCATGCGACTTTGCAGTCCCAAGTCGCAGGACAAGTCGCATAAGTGTGAAAGAGGCCTTAAGGAACACATTTTGCAGGTGTTTTAAATGTAGTGTAATATGTTTGTATTTTGTAAGTGTAATCTGTTTTTGATTTTTTGGTGGTGGTGGTGGGCTGCGTGGCAGAGTTGTATAAATGTTAGCATTGGATGGACAGAAACGCAAATCCATTGGTGGATAAAGCAGCTCCCATATACTCCTTTCATTTGCCCCTTTTAGCAGTTTGCTGTAGTTCAGCCAGGGCCGATAAGGCAGTACAGCTGGCCCTTCTGTACCGGGCCCGTCAGTTCAAAAGGGGGGGGTCCGGTCATGTGCCGAGCAGGACGGCTGGCTGTACTGTCTTATTGCTGACTCTTGTGGATCCACCTGCAGCACTGTCGGCTTCTCCTCCTCTTTTCCCTCTGCCTGCGCTGCAGGGGGTTCAGTTCTTGGATCTGGGACCCTCTGTGTGCCCCCTCCTTTCCTCCTGGCTGCTGCAGGCACACGGGGGGATTGTTTTAGGATGGAGATCGGAAGGAACCATCAATACGTAATTTTTTTATCAGCCCCTTCCTTTCCCGAATGAACACGGGGAGCGATCGGTACCACTCACACCTGTGTCCGTTCATCACTGAAACATATAGTAAACTGTGTTTTGATATGCTTCAGCCTGTGAATGAACAGGAAGCCTCAGAGCACTTCCCATTCATTCACTGTCCAATGCAACTGAGGCTGCAGAGAAAGGGACTGATAAATCAACACTATATTGTCAAAAGAATTGGGACACCTGCCTTTACACGCACATGAATTTTAACCACTTCCCATACCGGGCCAATTCTGGCAATCCTCTCCTACATGCAAAAATCATTTCTTTGCTAGAAAATTACTCAGAACCCCCAAACATATGTTTTTTTAGCAGAGATCCTAGGGAATAAAATGGCTGTCATTGCAACTTTTTATGTCACGCTGTATTTGCGCAGCCCTTTTTTTAATATAATGTAAAATATGATATTACATTGAGTAAATAGATACCGAACAGGTCACACTTTAAAATTGCATACACTCGTGGAATGGCGCCAAACTTTGGTACCTAATAATCTCCATAGGCGACGCTTTAAAATTTTTTACAGGTTAACTATTTAGAGTTAGAGGAGGTCTTGGGCTAGAATTGTTGCTCTTTAACGCACGCTGCGATACCTCACACGTGTGATTTGAACGCGGTTTACATATGTGGGCATGACTTGCGTATGCATTTGTTTATTGTTATACTTTCTCTTTAATTTTTTTGATCACTTTTATCCCTATTACAAGGAATGTAAACATCTTCTAATAGGAAAAGTGCATGACAGATCCTCTTTATGGCGAGATGTATGGTCATAACGTCACGCCCGGGCCTCTGAGTCATAGCCGGGGACCATCTATCCCTTGGTTTTCTCTATGGCTTCCTTCCTCCAGGTGAGCCAGGAGTATCACCGGGGGGGGGGGGGGGGGGGGGGGG
>BLSH010012269.1:978571-990618 GCA_018402905.1 Glandirana rugosa
GCGTCGGGTCCGACGCCCTCAAGGTGGCACCTTTCCAACGGAGGTACTGGCACAATCACCTCCTGTTCGGAGAGTGCCTGAACAGCCCCTAGGAGAGCCACCCGACGCCCCTGAGGGAGTCTCAAGTTTGATGGGAAGAACCTGTCTGGGGGTAGAGTGCTGAACTCTATCCTGTACCTGGAGGACACCACTTCCTGCACCCACAAGTCGGAAATGCGGGCAGTCCACCTGTCTGAGAACCAAAGAAGCTGGCACCCCACCCTCGAATCGGGTAGGGGCAGCCCATCATGCAGAGGAGGGCTTATCCTCTGCCTTTTTGCTCTTGCGCTGCCAGGGTCGTTTACCGGGCCTTGAACCCTTGCCCGCTGCACCGGGCGCACGAAAAAAACCTCTTCTGACCCGAAGGAGCAGGACCCTGCTTACGGTGGAACTCCCGCAGCCTGGGCTGCGGTAGGAAAGTACTCTCCCCCCCCCAGTGAAATCCTTAATGATTTCATCCAACTGCGCCCCAAAACCGACCGCCCTGAAAGGGGAGATCCGTGAGACCCTTCTTAGACGCATGGTCACCCGACCAAGAGCGTAACCAAAGCACCCGTCTAAAATGTCTGTTTTCGCAGTCATTATCAGACATGGGAAGCAGGTCCAGAGCTGCGTCACACAGGTACCGAAGACCCTCTATCAGATGGTCTGCTCGCTGTGACGCCTCAAGCGGCCTTCTGCCGTTCAACTCATTTTGCAACTCAGTCGCACACTCGGTAAGAGATTGCGCCGCCATAGCTGACGCCAGAGCCGGTCTCATGGCTGATCCCGCCAACAAGAAAAGTGCTTTAGACACCCCTCCAAGGGAATGGTCATTGCCTTATTCAGGGGAGCCACTGGAGGGTCCACTGCGGGGATGCCCACTGCTTCACAAAACTATCCTCAAACCGGTAGCGTATAGCGAAGCGTTTGGGCAGGGCGAAGGAATTCTGCGGAGGCTGCCATTCCTTATAGACCAAATGGTCAAAAAATTGATCATAAGGGTAAGCCTTAGGGGACCTGGGTGGCCTAGCAGACCCGCAAATGTATGCAGTCTCCTGCTGCTCCCCAGACAGAGACCCTCCACCGGGGGAGAGGGGGTCACTCACCAGTCCGACGGGCGTAGCGGGTAGCCACCCGGTTGCAGACCTTCCTTCCCTGCCGGAGAGGGATGCTGCAGGCCACAGGCCCCTGGACGGGAACAAGGTCCGGTCACTGGGCCCACTGGCCACCCGCACGGAACAGCACGATGCGGCGGACCCTGCCATGGCTAAGGTTAGCTCGCATCCGTCGGCCGTGCTGGGGGGTGCAGGATTCTGGATATCCTCTATGCCTCAGCCGGCTTCTTGATAGCAGTCTTCATCAGATAGCTTGAAAAAAACAAAAAAGCAGTAGCAAAAAGGAAACCGCAGGTCCCATAAGGGAACCAGGTCTAAGTCCTTGCACTAGGCATAATAAAAACTGATATGCTATGCACAGCAGGGGGGTTATATGGGAGAGAGAGGACGGCCCCCTGGGAGAGGTCATCTTGCTTTCTTTCTATTTGCCTAGGTCTACTCCTGGTAGGATGTGCATATAACCCACTTGTCAAAAGAAGGCTGCGTCTGTCAGTGAACGTAAGAGAAAAAAGGATTTTTGAAGAGGCTGAAAGCAATAGAAGAACTTTGAGTTGAGAATAGAACTGTATACTTGCAGTTTTTTTTTTTTTTAAACCATACTCTTATAATTTTAAATCTGTGCTACTAAAATCACTAGAGACTGACTGCCAGGAGTAGCAAATAGTCACTAATTGGCTCCCTATGGCGTCAGCTAAACAATACCATGTGGCTGCACCGTCTAGTGATCATTCCCTCGATTGGAGCATTGTCCTGAAGGAAAGATTGATCCTTATACATGGCACAGGTGTGGCTCCCTCTAGGACAGATTTTAGTTATTTGTTCATAGAGTAGAAGAATTGCAGACATCAGGCAATATTTGCTTCCTTTGGAATATTTTATTGCTTAATATGCGTTTTTGATAAACGTTTTAGAAAAAGAAAATATAAAATGTTTTATATTCAATCCATATACGTCTGAAACCCTAGAGTATTAGAAGCTGAAGTGGGGGACTGCAGACAGGTGTAAAAGGTCTTCTCTATACATAGGGATATCAGTGGCTACGGTCATTGTGCACTGTTCTGTGAAACGTACTTTTAGGGCAGTTAAGTACATTAAATCTTTCAGCATACACTATAGACCACATATGTCAAACACAAGGTCTGCAAGCCGAATCTGGCCCACCAGGCCTTGTCATGTGGCTCTTGCACCCAATTTTGCAGCCGGGGGTTGGGGTTGCACACTGTGCATAGTGCACCCCTAAACCCTGCACTGTGTACTCAGCACGCCTCTGAACTCTGTATGTAATGCACTCCTAAACCCTGCACTGTGTATACAGCACACCTCTGCAGGTAATGCACTGTGTACACTGCACACTTCTGAACTCTGTACATAATGCACTCCTGAACCCTGCACACCTCTGCACTCTGTGCGTAACGCACTCCTGAACCCTGCACACCTCTGCACTCTGTGCGTGACACACTCGTAAACCCTGCACTGTGTACACAGCACACTTCTGAACTCTGTACGTAATACACTCCTGAACCCTATATACAGCACACCTCTGAACTCTGTACACCTCTGCACTCTGTGCTTAACACACTCCTGAACCCTGTACTGTGTACACAGCACACCTCTGTATGTAACACACTCCCGAACCCTGCACTGTGAACACAGTACACCTGCACCTTACTCTCTTAAATCCTGCATTGTGTACACAGCACATCTCTACATAACGCACTCCTGAACCCTGCAGTGTTTACAGCACACCTCTGTACGTAAATGCACTGTGTACACAGCACACCTCACAGCACTCATTACGCAGCACACCTCTAAACTCTGCAGTCCTTCACTCTGTACACAGCACACCTCTGGACTCTGTATGTAACGCACTCCTGAACCTTGCACTCTGTACATTGCACACCCCAGGTCTAACCGGCCCTTTGAGGGCACCATACTGCTGATGCGGCCTGTGATGAAATGGAGTTTGACAACCCTGCTATAGACATTGACTACTCATCTTGAGTTTGGCAGGACAGTTTTGTATCTGACAACAATAAGGGAAGGCTCCATAATGGATGGTTCCCGGAGGAACTAAGGGGAATGCTTGTATAGGGTTTAGTTCCACCCAAAAAGTTTTCAAGTTTTATGGGGGGGGGGCAAGATTTAATCCAACAGCACTACTTCAACACACCAAGGTAAGCCATATGGATCTACCATTAGAATATACAGAAGACCCACAGGCAACATCTGAGTACTACATTGCTCCACTCTAATAGAAAGCAAATCTTTCTGGGTTTATTCACACTGTTGCAGTTTGGGGGGGTTAATTGGTAACACATGAAACCCCACAAAAATCCAGTCTTTTTTTTTTTGCGTTGGCAAGGTGTATGGTGTATTATTACAAGTAAATGGCACTGCATCAGTGTGAATAGGCCCTAAAGACAAGAGGCTTCCACTTCTGCACATGCTTGTTACCTGATTTTGAAACCTCTGGTTTCAAAATTTTCAGTCGCTGCCCCAAAACGGGTATGCAGGTAAGGATTTCTCCTTGAGTTTAGCCTAGGAAAGTGTTGAAGCCAGAGAGGTCAGCATAACCTGCAGGCAGCTAGCATCTTCAGATGTTGGTCAGCAATGGTAATAACTACTGTGTTTCAGGTTACATGCTCCAATTTGAGATTTTACAGTGGTTGCCAGCAAAGGTGTCCAAACAGCTTAGTCTAGGAGAACACAGGAGGTTTTCAGCCGAGCTTTTTAAAAATATCAATGATGGACCTAAACGCTCCCTGTGGAACAAGCTTTAAAAGTAGCATGTAGCCTGCAGAGCAGTGCACCAGTGATCAGGTGCCCATGGGTGCAATGTCAGGCTCCTGCACATTCTCCCTCCAGCTTTTTACCCATACCCCTGTGTGTGATTTCTTCTATAAAGTTTGAGAAAATCTGAACTACAATTGTGCTCGTCGGTGCCTTCACAGTTCATGGAAAACTACACGCTGTCTGCAGCAGTGGAAGATGGGATGTGTAGTTTGTTCGTTCACAGATCTCGGTGAATTAATGATGCGGCTGTGCAGGTGAATCCTTACACAACCACACCATTTTAAAACCATGACAGCGGGGGAGAGTAACTCCCGCCCACTGTCACGGCAGGTGCTCCATAGTCACATAGTAGTATCGATATTCCCATCGCATACTTTCCTGGATAAGGCTTTAGGAGTAACGGGTGCTACAGCAACAACCAGCTGGAACTGGAAATATTACAGATCAAATGCACATATTCAACAGCACACCACAAATCGTTAATTGCGTCCAAAAAATGATGACATCACAGAAGACATGGTGCAATGTTTCGGAGCCACGTAGGACCATCACATGCCTGACGAGGGGGTCCTGTATGGCTCTGAAATATTGCAATATGTCTTCTGCATTAATTATTCAATAGAGATTTGGACACAATTGGCAATCCGTGGTGGGCTGGCGAATATGTGCATTTGCTCTATAGTAACATGTCACGCCTTAAATACGTCTGTAAAATGTTACTAAAGCTGAACTTAGCCTGTAAAAAAATTGCAGGTAAAATCACAGAAAATTCAAGTATTTTAAATGCTTAATCTGATGTTGCAGAAAGTGCCTGTTCCCCAGCATAGACCCCACTAGCCCTCTCCTCTTCAGGGATTGTCCAATTACTCCCTGTGCTGGCCCAGCTACTCCGCCCATCCTCCCTCTATACCCTTCATGTAGCGGCAAGGAAAAGAATGAAGGGGAATACTATGAGTGTCACTTGAGTGACAATTGTGAATCTGCTGGGACTGCTATCACATCCAAAATGGTGGCACCCAGCAGTGGCATACCAATGGGGGGGACGGTCCCTCGGGGTGCAATATTGGAGGGGTGTAAGGCCGGTGCCACTTATTCAGCGGTTCTGCTTCCCTTTTCCAGCATCGGGAGCTTTGACTTCTAGTAGCGGTCTCCGCAAAGATGGTGGCGGCCCGCAGAGGGGAAATGACGCATACGGTGGCAGGTAGTGCCCACTGGAATGCATTCCCGGTCCATTTCCTGATCCCTGTGGTTGGCGTGCATTCCATATTGCAGAACCACGCTTTTCTTCATGCTTTGCACACCAGTGAACACCCCAGAAACGTTTACATCGTGATTCCACTGTCACCAAGCTAATCATACCACACCTTCTTGTCCTGCAAACAAGCAACACTGTGGTAAGTGTGCACACAACGGTATTTCATTTAGATTATTGCCAGATTGGGGGGGGGGGTTGCCAGATGCATCCTAGGTGCCAAATGCTCTAGGGACGCTTTCGCTGAGCTTTTTGATGTCTACCCAAGGTGGAGAGTTTTATATGTAGATAAGAAGCCTAAATTATGTTAAATGTACATAAAAACTTATGGGAAGGTTGTTGAAATAAGTGGTCTGGTGACATGGTCCTCTTGTGAAGCAGCTAATAAAGTAAGTGAAGTCCAGATATAAAAGGGAGAGAAACAGAAGGTGCTCTTGGTAGGTGTGACAGGTATAGCTAGCGTACACACCCTATTACTGTTTGCTGATCAGGTTATTTACATCAAGGAAAGACCAACATTTTCATCTAGTCCTTACAAACGGTATTCAATAGGTTAGCTGAAGATTCGTATGTAAGTGGTATGACCTTATACTAATAGTACCGATGCACTATAAACAGCTCTGCCACACCTCAGGAACCTTCAAGTCTAATGATTTTGAATTCCTGTACTTGCTGTGTGCGTAATGAGCGTCGGGGAATTTTTGTTGGAGTTTCTTTGGTTCCAAAGATATCTCAAGTGAAAAGATCACTCTTGCCAGGGGTGGTAAAAATAAGGGAGTATTTAGAAGCCAATCTAGTCCCAGCTATAAAGACATTTTACAGGTATCAACCCCCATGGCACATTGCTGGGCGATGCCACTCTCTAAATGTCTCTGCTGTTATAAGATTGGTGTCTTTTTAGTGTGTCTAGGACAGGTCCATTTAAATTCAACACAGCACATATAGGGACATTTGTGCAATACTGGCATACCCCCTAATATCATGCTTAGAAGCCTAGGGGCAGTGCCAAGAGGTACTGGCCTTACCCATATGGGCATAACCAACAAATCAGTGCAAGGCTGGGTCTTAGTTATTTTATAGAGCACTTTAAGATGTTAGGCCTGTAAGTTACAAGGTAATAGTACATACAGTTTGTGCAATAAGACCAATTATTCTATTTACAGTGATACAGCAACTTGTGAAATCCAGAACTTCTCTATATATACACAAAATAAAAACTGCAATGTATCTAACACTTAAAACGCACCATGCCACTACCAATATGGCCTTTTCTTGGCCGCTCCACCTCCCATACAGAAATGTTTGGCAGAAGTTGTAACATTTGGTGCATTGGAACTTGATATAGCGTTGTATTTAAAGACATTTGTTCTGAAACTGGTTATATTACCCTATAAATGTCCATTTTCTATAGATCTATAAACCAAGTCACGTGCATTGAAGGTCCAAATGCTTGCGATTGTTGTATGGCAGACTCTAACCCTCTTCTCGCCATTGTTAGTAGTATGAAGCCTCTGGTAGACACCAATGTGCCTGAGGAGCTCAGACCGATAAATCGGTGGTGCTGACTGCTATTCCACTGTTCTGCTTTTTGCTGTTCCTCCGTGCAATGTCTGTCCTCCTGTACGGCTGATTCCTCAGGTCTGCGGAAGAGACAGAAGAGTAGAAGTTCTGCCGGGCAATATGTATACAGATAGGTTCTTCAGAGCAATAGCAATACATCAGATTTTTGTATATTACTTATGCGTTCATGTAATGAGGAGCATTGTTTTAGGTTACTCTCTAATGGTGACACAAGCATAGGTTGCTTTGGTACAGATGCAATTAACTAGGTTTAGGAAAACAATTTTCCTAAACCTAGTTCTTCATATCGCAGTGGTTCTCAACTCCTGTCCTTGGAAGCCACCAACAGGCCAGGTTTGCAGGATAACTGAATTGCATCACAGGTGATATCATTTGCTGCTCAGTGATTGCAGCATCTAATCTGCATTTCCCCAAAGTAATACTTAAAATCTGGCCTGTTGGTGGGTCCTGAGGACAGGAGTTGAGAACCACTGGAACCAACGCGACTACCACCTATATGCTTGTGTCATCATCACAGTAACAATGCTCCTCATTTAACTTTAAAGCATAGGTGACCTTTTTAATAGAGCTACTCACATTCAGTATAGTTCTGGAACTCTAGAAGAATATCCCCCATTAAGGGTTTTATGGCAGTAAACGAGAAAAAAATTGATCCAAACGAAATTATTTGAAAAAATATCTTACAAAATGCTTTATTGTTTACTGAACATTAGACATAGAAAAAATATATAGTGATTTAAAAGGAGGGGGGCTCTGGTTGTACATAAATGGGACATGCATTGCATACAATCATTTGCGAACAAAAGAGGAAAAAATAACAAACTGTGCAGCCATAGGCCGCATGGAGTCCCTGGAACTCTGCCCATGCTCCTGGCCTGCCTTAGGGACTATGGATACAAGCTTTTGTTTGCTTCAGTTACGTTTTACATTCCCTTGCATTTAAAATCTATGTGGTATGCCAAACCCACTTGAAGGAGATCAGCTGCCCTTGTCCGTTAATTGTGAATGACCTCAGAAACATCTCAAACTGATATCATTGGCACAATCTCGTGGACACTGGCCTTTGCTGCATATGCTGGTTGTGACTGTAGAGAATAATGGCTGTTGTCTATAGCCTTTCATATATGCCTGGACTGGACATTAATCTATAGTAAGCTGGTAGTAATCGCTGTGCTGGGCCTGCACTGGCACTTTGTGGCTTTCCCAACACTGCCAGTAGGATTCATGTAGAAATTTGGTGCAGAGGCTATGAAGGTAAATCTTGTGTGGATTATACTTGAGGATGTAAAAGTCCCCCCCTATGTTGGTACTGACATCCGTGCACTATATTGTCAAAAGTATTGGGATGCCTGCCTTTACACACACAAACTTTAATGGTTTCCGCTCATAGTCTGTAGGGTTCAATATTGAGTTGGCCCACCCTTTGCAGCTATAACAGCTTCAACTCTTCTAGGAAGGCTGTCCACAAGGTTTATGAGTGTCTATGGGAATGTTTGACCATTCTTCCAGAAGCACATTTGTGAGGTCAGGCACTGATGTTGGATGAGAAGGCCTATCTCGCAGTCTCCACTAGAATTCATCCCAAAGGTGTTCTATTGGGTTGACGTCAGGACAGTCAAGTTCCTCCACCCTAAACTCGCTCATCCATGTCTTTTATGGACCTTGCTTTGTGCACTGGTGCGTAGTTATGCTAGAACAAGAATAGGCCATCCCCAAACTGTTCCCACAAAGTTGGGAGCATGAAATTGTCTAAAATCTCTTGGTATGCTGACGCCTTAAGAGTTCCCATCATTGGAACTAAGGGGCCTAGCCAAACCCCTGAAAATGAACCCCACACTATATCCCCCCTCCACCAAATGATTTGGACCAGTGCACAAAGCAAGGTCCATAAAGGCATGGATGGGCAAGTTTGGGGTGGAGGAACTTGACTGCCCTACACAGAGTCCTGACCTCAACCCGATAGAACACCTTTGGGATAAATTGGAGAGAAGACTGCTTGCCAGACCTCATCTACATCAGTGCCTGACCTCACAAATGCGCTCCTTGAAGAATGGTCAAACTCCTAAACCTTGTGGACAGCCTTCCCAGAAGAGTTGAAGCTGTTATAGCTGCAAAGGCTGGGCTAACTAAATATTGAATCCTACGGACTAAGAGTGGGATGCAATTAAAGTTCATGTGTGTGGAAAGGCAGGTGTCCCAATACTTTTGACAATATAGTGTATATAGAAACTGGCCTCCCTGGCTAAGTGTCTGTAAAATATGCATACATTGTAAAGGCAGGTCTCCGATACACTAGGGCTTTTTCTCACCTCCTGTCCTCAGGACCCACTAAACAGGCCAGGCTTGCAGGATAACTGAAATACATCACAGGTGATCTCATTGGCTGCTCAGTGATTGCAGTATTCTAGTCTGCATCTCCCCAAGGTAATACTTAAAATCTGTCCTGTTAGTGGGTCCTGAGGACAGGAGTTGAGAACCACTGTGTTAAAAGGAAAAGTATGGCAAAAACCTTTTGTACTTTTCCTGGGGATCACAGGAGTGCACTTAGTTCTGCACTCCTGTGACCCAAAGAGTCAACTGACACAAGCTAAAGACCGCTCCAGGCTCTGCAGGGATTCTGACAAGAATGTCAGGATCTGCCCAGATGCTTGAATGGCAGCTGGCTCAGCCTCTCGGCATGCAGCTGAGAGCCTGAGCCAGCCGTTTCCGCTTTCTCCACAGCCCGGCATTCCAGTGAATGCTGACAGTCACTGGCTCTCTGCTCACCAAAGACCAAGAACTGAGTGATCAGTGGTGTTTGATTGCTCAGTTCTTGGACCAATGCCAGTGGGGGGACAGATGCTGCAGCCTACTAGGTGAGTATGGATGTTGATGTTCATAAACCCACACTTCTTTTTTCTTTTTAAATCATTCAGTCTTTAATATATTAAAGATTCATTCAAAAAAATGAAAATTGGTTTCCCCCTTTTACACAAAGCAAAAATGGATTTACTTTCATACAACCGTTAGTTCAGTTTATATCTGTCTACATCCATTTTTTCTTTTCTTCGTTGTTGCAGAGACCAATCAGAGGTGACAAAAGTATAAACAGAAAAATGTTTCTGGTCTAAAAACAACCATAAATGGGACGGGTGTAAATGGATGGCATGCGTTTTAAATCTGTCCAGTTCCGTTTCAACTGATCTGGACAGTGGCCGTTCCATTTAAAACAAACAGACCTGAACATACATGGATGTAGGCAGATATAAGCGGATCTTTAGTTTACATTCATTCGCCCATCCATAGACATACATTAGGGAAGTTTAAAACTAATCTTAGAAAGTATTATTTTACTGAAAGGGTGGTTGATGATTGGAATAAACTACCAACAGAGGTTGTGAGACAGTCAACAGTAAATGGCTTCAAACATGCTTGGGATAAACATAAATCTATAGTCAGACAACAAGGTTCATGTAAAAAAAAAAAAAAAAATTTAAAATAAATAAATAAAAAGGGGCAGACTCTATGGACTACCCTTTTCTATGTTTCTATTGTGGTTCAGTCTAGAGATCCATCTGAAAACTGATGGATCTAGACTGAATGCCCGTGTAAAAGGGGCTTACAAGCTTAAGGATTTATGTAGAACGTATCTTCTCTCTTTATCAGGGGCAAAGTAGGTTAAACACCCCACACAAACTGGTTGTGGTGTCCTTTAAAAAAAAACAAAAAAAAAAACTGATATAGCTAAAATGTGGAACCTACCAGTCTTTATGAATGAACCCAAGCTGGTGTAAGAAAAGCACAGGCTGCCTACAAGCCTCTTGCCGAGGAATGATGTTGAGGGCAAAGGGACAAGGACTAGGAAGGCAACTACCTCATTCCTTACTGCCATCAATCTAAATGTAAAAGCATATTGGAAAAACCAGTTCCCCAGGGGGTGTGTGAAGTATGGATTTCCTTACATCAAGAGGGCTTAGTAAGAAGAAGAGACCCAACACTGTTGTCAGTGGATCAATTCTTACAGAAGTATAAAATGTTTCAATGTTTAGTGTGCAGCCAAAAACATTTTTAGATAACCGTATGGTGGGATCAGAACAAGGATTTTACTACAATCTGGATCTCAATTGGAGATTCCCCCCATAGTGAGGGAATCCCTGGCTGTCACCAGAACTAGTGTCCCCATTGGGAAATGTCCCCTCTATTCTGGATCTGGTGTGGACCCAAAACTTGGGACTTTCCTTCACTTTCGGTGATGAGGGTACACAGAACAAATAGAAAGGGGGCACAAAAAAAATCAACAAAAACTGACAACAGTTCTAATCCTTCTCCACTCTATCCAAAATTAAAAAAAAAAAAAATTGCCTTTAGTGACACTTTAACTCCTTCCTGCCCACACTAACCGAAAGACGGCTATAGTTCTGGCTTACTTTGCTGGGAAGGTGTCCATGGATGTGCTCCCGTGAACGCGTGGCACACTCTGTGATCGCTGAATCCTTTGGACTCAGCTGATCACAGGTCGGGGTAAAGAGCCAATCACAGTGGCCCTTTACCATGGGATCAGCTGTGTCCAATGCCAGCTGATCATGGGTGTAAACACAAGCCGGTTATTGGCTTTCCTTTCCTCACGCTGCTAGCGTGAGGAAGGGAGAAGAGAGCGGATGACTGGTATGTGTTAAAGGGACATCTACACTGATACTCAGGACACTGCCTACCAGTGCCGCCTCATTCGTGAAGGAGAAAAATTACCGGTTTGCAAAATTTTATAATAAACTATGAAAAAAAGTTTTCTCCTACGTTCACTGACAGACGCAGCTCTTCATTGACTTTGTGGGGTTTTATGTTGGTCTTACCAGGAGTTAACTAGGCAGGGAAAAGAATTCAGCTGGCCCCTCCCCTGGGGGCCGTCCTCTTTCCCTACATTAAAACCCCCCTCCCAGAGGAGCTCTCCAGTTTCCGGTCGACTTAAGAAAAGGGACGGATCAATTGAGGACCATTCTGGTTGTATTTTGGGGTGTTTCAGTTACTTCTCGACGCAGACAGTCACTTGCATCCTCTTTTGAAAAAAAGTATCAAATAATATTTTAAAACGTTTGGCCATTAAAAAGAGGAAGTGCTTACTCCGCCGTGACCATCCGTCACAGGACTCATAGTCACATCTACAGGGAAATTGTGTATGGTCAGTAGGCGAGAGAAGAGGGAAGGAGTGCGATCGTCGCACTCCTTTCCTTTCGGTTATTGGCCGAACACAAATGTGGGTACTAGTCGACCGTAACCTGTGTCGACTAGGGTACCATTTCCCGGTGACA
>BLSH010012269.1:1015151-1052735 GCA_018402905.1 Glandirana rugosa
GGAATTTCTTGGTTGTACAAAACCACGACAGTCTGTTATACTGTCGTCAGGATATGGAGTGCTTCGTCCCCCCCTGGTCCTCGTCCAGGGAGTACCTAGACTGGAAGGCCTAGGAGAGGACCCGTCTCTTTTTAGACCGGAGTGACAGTAGGACTGCTGTCATATTGTCTGACAGCACCAAAACATGTTGGTTCTTTAAGGGTTGCTGAAAGGAAAGAAGGCTTAGATGAACCGCCTTCAGTTCCCTCCAATTGGAAGACTTTCTGCTGTCTGCCCTTGACCATTCGCCTTGAGCCGACCACTCCCCCATGTGAGCTCCCCAACCCCAAGCACTTGCATCCGTTGTCAGGTGATGTGTTGGAGAAAAGCACCAAGGCAACCCCTCAGAGATTTTTCCGGTCTGCCCACCACCAAAGGGACCTCTTTGCTTTTGCACTCAGCCTCATTTTTTTCTCCAGAGGCTGCTGATGGGACCAATTTTTTAGAATGTCCCATTGAACCTGCCGGGCGTGAACCCTGGCCCATTGGACCGCCGGAATTGTTGCGGTGAACAATCCCAGCGCTGACATTACTTCCCTTACTGTAATTTGCAGTTTGGACTGTATTACCTTCAAGACCTCTTGTACTTTCTTCAATTTTTCCTCCGGAAGAAAAATTCTCTGACATCTTGAATCTATCTCGTACCCCAGAAAACGTATCCGCTGTGTGGGTATTAGGTTCGACTTCTGCTGATTTATTAGCCAACCTAGCTTTCCTAGGTGTGACAAGGTTATTTGTAAATCCGTCGACACTCTCTCTTCTGATTCTGCAAAAAGTAGCAGATCGTCAAGGTATGGCACTATCAGGATCCCTCTCATCCTCAAGGGCTCCAGGGCTTCTGCCAACACTTTGGTGAAGACTCTGGGGGAGGATGAGAGGCCGAAGGGCAGGGCCCTGAACTGAAGTTGGCTTATTACCCCTCCAGTGTCTATGGCCAGTCTGAGAAATTTCTGGGAGGACTCTGCTATAGGGATATGTAGATACGCATCCCGAAGATCGATCGATACCATAAAACACCTGTGGATGAGGAGACTCCTGATTGAGAAGATGGTATCCATCCTGAACCTCTTGTACCTGATGGATTTGTTCAGTATCTTGAGATTCAAGATCAGGCGAAATTTTCCCGAGGGTTTCTTTACCAGGAAGACGTGGGAATAAAACCCCTCCCCCACTTGACCTTCCGGAACCTGTATTATTACACCCCGTTGCATCAGTTCCCTTAAAAGGGCCGTCATAGCCAGGGCTTTTTCCCGGTCTTTCTGCAATTTTGTTATATATAACCTTTGCGGGGGGATCCGTGAAAATTCTAGATTGTAACCCTTCTCGATAACCCTGATTACAAATGGGCTGGTTACTGATTCCTTCCAGGCTTGAAGGAAGGCTTGTAGCCTTCCCCCAACTGGGAGGCAATTGTCACTGTTTTTTAGAGTTTTGCTCTGGGGCCCTGAAGAGCACCCCTCCTCTGCCTCTTCCTTTTGGGGGAACCCAGGTTTTCTTGTGTTCCTTTCCCTTGTAGGACTGCTGAAAATGACGAAAATTCTTTTTCGCCGCCACCACCCTCTTTTGCGGGAAGGCTTTCTTTTTATCCGCCGTACGGTCTAAGACGGATTCCAACTCTTGTCCAAAGAGCAGGTCCCCTGTGAATGGTATTCCGCATAACTTGACCTTTGAAGCAGAATCCCCTGACCAAGTTTTAAGCCACAAGGCTCTTCTTGCCGAATTGATAAGGGCCGATGATCTCGCTGTCATCCTAATCGATTCTGCCGATGCATCCGCCATATATTTAACCGCTCTAAGGAGCGTAGGGAAGGACTCCAGTAGGTCCTTCCTGGAAGTGCCTGCCACCACATGCCCCTGCAGTTTCTCAATCCAACACTCCAAGTTTCTTGCCACCACTGTAGCAGCCATGGCTGGCTTAAGATTGGACAGAGAAGAATCACAAGCTTTCTTGAGCAGGGAATCTGCTCTCTTGTCCATAGCATCCTTGAGGACCCCCATATCCTCAAAAGCTAAGTCAGTTTTCCTAGAAACTTGAGAAAAGGCCGCATCAATTTTTGGTCTTTTATTCCACACACACGACTCTTCCTCATCAAATGGAAAACGTCTCTTAAGAGTTTTGGAGAAAAACTGACCCCTTTCTGGATCATTCCATTCTTTTTTAATGGTGTCAGTTAGGACCTTATGCACTGGGAATACCCTGTGCTTCGTGCCTTCTAAACCCCGATACATCTTATCGTGTACTGACAATTGTGTTTTTTCCTCCTGAATCTGGAGTGTGGAGTAAATGGCTTTGAGAAGCTCTTCTACTTCTTCCAAAGAAAGTTTGTAGCGAGAGGGTTTGCTGTCCTCTTCAAACTCTTCCTCTTCTGAGTCCTCTACAGAATAAGGAATGCTACCTCTTTCTTCCTCTGAATCCTCCTCCTCCTGACCAGAGATGGATGGCAGAGGTTCGGGTAAAGGGCTTCGGCTCTGCCCAGACCCCTTTTTTATCAGGGACCGCACTGACCCCAAAGTATCTGCCAGTTCCTTCCTTACAGAAGAAAGCAGTTCTTTACACTCTTGTGAGGTTTCTTCCTTTACTAGGCCTGCAATGCAGGATCTACAAAGGACCTTGGGCCAGGAGTCCCTTAGGGGGTTTTTGCAAGAGGGACACTTCCTCCCGGAGGCCTTCTCAGATTTGGCAGCGGCTTTGCCCTATAAGACAAAAAGAACAATAAGCTAGTAATACCTCCTGGAACCTAAGCCTAGAAGGATACACCCGCCACCAAAGAGAGAGAGACCGGATGGAAGAAGAGCTCCCTCCAAAGCATTACCCTCGCTGTGCTGTTAGAAGAAAGTAACTTCCAACAGACTAGCTGCAGGCCTAAAGTTACCAACAAAACACGCAGCCCAAAAGCAAGATAAGAGGCTACCACTGAACCTCTCTTACCTGGGCCTGGCTGGGGTTAGGAGCGCCTGCATCCGCCATCTCCACGACCTGGACCTCCATTGCCGCACCGCAGAGATCGTTCGTGGCTTCCTTTAAAATAAGTCCTCCTTCCCGCGTCTCCACGTTTGGAAACCGGAAGGAAGCCCCAGCCAGAGGACCCGCCCCCTCCTCCTGCGTTCCAGCGGCCGGAACTACTCGCCGCTACGCCCCCGCCGGAAGTCCCGCCCCCCGGAAGCCGCGTCACCCGCTGCTCCGGGATCCAGTCCGATATACCGAGCCCATGCACGCTATACACACCACAACCGCGGCCCTGGACTCTAGGAGCAGGCCCTCCCAGCTGGCTATCACTCCTATGAGCCAGAAGAGGAGAGGACACCGGAACACCCCCTGCTCGATCAAGGAGGTTCTGGGCTGGTCCAAGGTACCTTTTTCTCAGAGAGACTACCTCTTACCGAACCAAAGAGCGCAGCTCCCTCTCTTAGTTCCCCAGCAGTGCTTCCACCATGACAGAGGAAACACTAAGACTGAGGGCATGGTGGAAGCAGCCGCTTTTAAAGGGGCGTTGACACAGCAGTGTTTCCTGTAAGAGGTGGAGCTGCGCTTTCTCCATGGTGCTGTCCTGAAAGGCGAAAGGAGAAAAAAGGATTGGATTTTCCCCACAAACACACTAAGGCTGGCCATACGTGGTTCAAATCGTTAATGGGCAGGCTGAATGTACCAAGTTGACTGATCAACTTGGGCACAACCAGCCTGCCGGCTTCTCTTGCAATCATTAGCGGCTGCTATAGTCTATAGCGATAATCACGGTCTTCTCCCAGCAGGGACAGCTTCCCCCACCCAAGACAATTGCTGATTCTCCGGTTAGCACGGTTTGTGTTCATGGGAGAATTGCGCAAATTCCTTTCCGGCAATCGATGGTTGCAAGAAAGAAATTTGCACTGTGTATGGCCTGCCTAAGTTATTGTATTCCGACAGCAGGGAGAGTTCCCCGCCGTCAGAATACAATGATCAGTGTTGCCGGCTATAGCCAGATCAAGCAAAAAAGAAAAAAACGCGGCAGGCTGGTTGTACAGGAGGCAATCAAGAGATTTAATTCTGTACAACCAGCTTGCCCATAGATTGTGACCAGGACAATTAAGCCGGCCATAAATCGGTCAAGATTTGGCTTGTTCTGCAAGTACTGGCTGAATCTCCATCCATCTTTGGCCGGCTTAACTGTCATGGTGACAATGGTTTCACCAAACAGGAAAGAGGGAAAATCTTCAACAGCAACAAGCATAGAACTAAAAATGTTTTTATTAGAGGAAGGCTAGAACCCCCGTCAGCTTTTTGTTTTGTGTGTGTGTCCCTATTGCAGATCTTTCTTTACTTCCTCTCTGGTAGAATTGTCACCATGAAAGTGAAGGGAAATCTCTCTAAAGCTCACCACACACATTATAGTCTGAGAATTTCCTTTAGATCTACCACAACTGTGTAGTGTGAGGGCCTGCCTAATTGGATAGCTTGGTTAGGTCTTCATATTACCGTACATAGTTTTGGTAAATCCAAAGTTGGTTGTATGGTCCTATTCTAATGCGTATGGTAAGGTTATCAGAGCCCTAGATAGCAGTAAAAGCCTGGTAGATGTTCTAAACCTTCCCACTCTATCCAAAGCTTAAAAAATGGTCTAGACTTACACTTTAGAGTACAAGTCCGATCGAAACAGAAGCCTAAACTTACTCCCTCCCCAATCCTGACCCCTATATTAGCTAGCCTGTGTATATACTTACTGAATCTAAGGGCACTCCGGTCTGGTCATATGAGCGGCTCCTAGCGACGGATTCAGGGGAAGAGTAAGGACAGTGAACAACGGATACCCCGCAAGTCTATGGGTGATATCACGGCTCAGGCATTACAGATGTTGTCATTGCCTTGAAGCCAGCAGCTGGGGAAATCCATGACTGGACTAGAGTGTCCTTCGGATTAGGTAAGTGTACACATCTTTCCTTTACAAGGTACAAGGTTTAAGCTTAGTTGGGTTTTGACCATCTCTAGACTTCAATTGTCAAGAGGGTTTTAATCATAACCAAATTTTGCCCAATATTCCTTCCAATGGCTCAAAGACTATTGCCAGTTAGGAAGGTTGGTATATACACTGGTTTCCATGTAACATACCCACGTGGCTTGCTTTGTACTGATTTGTCTTCTTACCTGTGCTGTCTTGGCATCAGCAGAAAGCTGAGACATCTTGTCCATACTGGATTTCAGGAAGTCCTTCAGGGTGCGGCAATCATCTTGCTTTGTAAATTCTTTCTGAGTTTGTTCCATCCCAGTTTGCAGAGAGCGGACGTCAGACAACAAAGCATCCAGGGACACTGAACAAAGAGTAAGAGTTTAAAATTAAATAGATATTTAAAGCCAAACTCTGTGTTCACGTTGGGGAGATATTACAGCTGAAGTTTATGTATGGATATTTTTCCATAGTTACATTGTTACAGCTTAGACCGATGTAAATATGTATGTCCCATACCTGGTCGATCCCTGTGGAATCCAGAAACCACTGTAGTGGACATTGCTCCTACAGTGATGACCGCTAGTTTTGGGGTCCCATGCTGGGAGGCTGCCCTGTTGCTTAGTCAGCACAGTTAATCGCTCAGCATGGATGCCATATATATAGCGTATACAATTGCGACACAAGTCATATTGTGATTGAATGTTTTTAAAAATGACATTTCCTTTTCAATCTGCAGCTCTTTCATTTTCTGTAAAATGCAATATGGCTACCTGGGGGTGTTCTGTACACAGAATGCCCCCCAGAAACATAATTATCTGCTTGTGGAATTGGCTCACTGATTTTCCCAGAAGTCTGCACTAAGATACAAGTCAGATTTTAGGCATCCCCTGCAACACAAATATCATTTTTGGTGAGATACTCCCAACAGGAAATAACGTCTAAAGGTATGCAGACCCAGCAATTTTCCTCATTTGAGCCCTACAGCTGCTGCAGCTGGTAGAGAATTATGAAACCACTCCCAGTTAGGCCGGCAATACATGGGTTGAATTCCGAAAGAATTTTCATTCTAAAATCTTTTCTAAGAATTTTCGTTCGAATTTCGCACCATTTAGTGGGCCGCAACGGCCGATTTTCGTGCGGCCATCGAATTTGAGTGATCAGGCATGTTGGAAATTTTTGGAAAAAAATATTTTCTAATCCATGATGGGAGAATCGTGTGAGAAATATAATTGAAAAAGAAATGTGCATGAGCACAAAAAACCGAAAATTCCCGGAAAGAAAAGAAAGAAGATTCCCGGCCACGAAAATTCTTTCAGTAGCAACATGAAGTGCTTGGTTGGTTGAGTTTTGAAATTAATGGTGGCAGCATCAGATCACAAAATGCACAAAATTTCTGATTTTCAAAAGAAAATTTGCTCAGAATGCGACCCATGTATGACCTGTATTAGACTCAGTGGGCATAGAGGAACAAACGGATTTCTTCAAAATAACAAAAGTTTGTTAAAATCCCTGTAATGTACATAGATCACCCAGAGGGGAATGTTTTTTTTTTTTCCACAAAAGTGGAGTTACGCTTTAAAGCACACTGTTTTTTTGGGGAACAACAAATATACTATAGGGAATTTTGGGATTTAAGCTGGCCATATACTCATTTTCTTTTAGATTTACCTTCAACTGTGTAGTGCAAGGGCCTGCCTGATTGCATACAAATTGAAAGTGTTTAGGTTTGACCTCCTATATGGCATTGGTAAATCAAAAGGAAAATTGTATAATGTATGGCTCACGCGCTAAATGTCGGGAAACATTGGCTGGTTCAATAATAACCGGCTGACATTCGGCCCGTGTGTATGGCAGCCGGTCTGACAGAAGCCAAGCAGCTGACTGCCTCCCAATCAGCGCTCTCAAGCAATGGCTGAAAGTGCTGACCAGTGTCTCCTCGCGGGAGGTTGTCCCCCCCTGTCAAAACACAATAGAACAGCAAGGGAGATTGCTGTACTAATATCGGATTGTTAGTACAGCGGCTCTGACCAGAGCTGTCCGTTTTTTCGTGTTCACCCTGCTGAAAAAAAAAATACTAGTGGTGTGTACTAGGCTTTAGAGTTTACTTGTTTCATTGTATGTTAAAGTGGTTCTAAAGGGAGAACGTTCTTATTTTAAAGCGGTAGTAAACCGACCGAAAAAAAGAAAAACCCTGCAAGACAATAGCATAATGTGCTAGTATACATCTCATACTAGCACATTATGAAATACTTACCTTAGAACGAGGTCCCCACAGCCGCTCCCAGTCACCGCTGAGGGAGCCGACATGTTACCTTCCGGGTTTGCTGGCTCCGGCGCTGTGAGTGGCTGGAGCTGCGATGAGTCACTCCCACGCATGCGGGCAGGAGTTCTCTGTTCCGGCAAGGAGCTCTGAATTTCCGGCACGATCTACTGGACTTTCAGAGTGCATGTACAGCTGCCGTCCATGGACTCTCCTTCCTCATTGGCTTAGCCATTCAGTGAGCCAATGAGGAGAGAGAAGGCGGGGCCAAGCTGTGGCTCCGTGTCTGAATGGACACACTGAGCAGCAGCTCGGCCTGGGCGCTCCCATAGCAAGATGCTTGCTGTGGGGGCACTCGGCTGGAGGGGTGGGCCAGCGAGGGACCCGAGAAGAGGAGGATCCAGGCTGCTCTGTGCAAAACCAACTGCACAGAGAAGGGAAGTATGACAGGTTTGTTATTTTTAAACAAAAAAAACTTTATCACTTTAGATGTGGAAGAGAAAGGAACAATAGGGATCTACTGAATTGCTACATCACAGCTGAATCTATCCCACATGTCTGTTCCATAGAGGTTGCTACTGCCTAGCTATTGCTGCTTTAGGCCATACACGGTGCATATTTCTTACCTGCAACCATGGGTTGTAGGGAAGAAATCCACAGGATTCCCCCATCAACACAGTCAGTGCTTACAGGGAAATCCCTCTTGCCAAGCAATTGTCTTCTCCCAGTGGGGGTGGGGAAGCCGTCCCCACTGGTAGAAGACCCTAGCAATAATTGCAGGAGAATCCATCAGGCTGGTTCTAGCCAAGTCAACTTGGTACTTGTTCCAAGTATTTTTTACACAACGGTGAGAGATGTCAGCCCCCTTGATCAGCTTGCGTTGAACAGGACTCTTTCGAAATCAAGATAAATCTTTAATGTTGGAAGGGGATTGAACAAGGTTTTCTCTACAGAATTTATTTTACACAACTGTACTGATGCAGATAGTGATGCATGTGCTGTTTTTATATGAAATCCTTGCTTTTCTGTTTAGAAAGTCTCCTAGCTGGAGACATTCCTTGACCTGCGCTTTTATTTATCCCCGTAATGCAGAGTTTTCCATTCAGACTTATCTTCTCTACTGCTTGGAGATCTGCCCAACCATAAAAGAGATTGTTGTAGACAAGGACAGAAGCAGCCTCTTCTACCAGGAGGTCAATGTGTCTGAGAATCCGGTGACGTGGGTGCAGCATGTTCCTCTGTTTACAGCAGACCAGAGACTTGGCAGGGAGTGCCAAAACGCATGCATAATCCGAGCAAGGAATTGGCAGAGTGCTCTCTTAAAACCCATCTCTAGCTATACAAATGTTCCTTTCTGTGCTGGGAGCACCACCAACTAGGTCAGGAAGGGAGAAGACCTCTATTTAATCGCTTTCATTTTTTTTTTTTCTTTTATTGGTGTCTGTGTGCCCATTGAAGAGATTTTATGTCACGTTCTGTTATGTGCAATGCTTATCACCTGCACAAGATGTGAGGGGAAATCTCCACAATGCAAACACAGCAATAAAGGAATGACCGTAACACGTCCTATCAATTTTGTATTGCCATTGCTTCCTTATTGGGAGATTTCTCTTTATGGTCTGTGCAGGGGATCGGTGTCAGCCAGAATAGGAAGAGACATGGAGTTGCCTCAATGGGCACACAGACAAAAAAAGTTGGATCAGGTTTTAGAAATTTCTCCTCACATTCTGTCTTTGTTGATGGTAGGGCCGAGACGAAGTGTGGGCAGGAGGGGCGGCTGCCCTGGGCGCTGTGGTAACATGTGAGGTGGGGGGGGGGGGATTTGTGCTAGTAGGGAGGTTGGAGGTTTAAGCTTTGAAGGGGGGGGGGGAAATTTGGGGGATTTGAAGGGTAGAGGATTTGTACTAGAAGGGGTGATTTTTGGGGGTCATTTGTGCTGGGGGAGATGTGTACTGGGAGTAGGGGGCATTTATGCTTAGAGGATAAGCATGCAGATTGGTGCTCATTTTTTTTTGGTGGGGGAGGTTTGCTGACGCATAATGCTCCTACATCTTGGGGGACGCAGTTTGGCCCAGGGCTCTAGAAGACCTTGGCCCAGCACTGGTTGATGGTGTCCAGACCACACACTGCATTAAAACGTTCTTAGTAGAACACGCAAGGGTTACAATTATCAAGTTTTTGCTGGTTATAATCCTATGGAGAAATTGCCCTCCATTCCCAGTCACTGGTAGCATAAGGTGAAGTGGGTACCCTCTAACTATCATAGTATGTATATTGTTCCACTATCAGCACAGCTTATTGGTGGTTACCCCATCCCTTTGTAATTTAGTACAAGAGCCAAATACCCCCTGGGTGGGACTTTAAAAGGTAACACCATGCAAATAAGTAAAATGTAACAATTTATTAATTATTGAAATATAAATAGCCTGTCACTCAAATGAGAGACAAGTGTAGAGATGAATGTACACCTATATCATAAAATATTGAAAGTTTATAATACAACCATACAATCCACCAATTGTCCATCCACATGTTTTATAATGGAAAATTTCAGAATTGGACGTTCCCCCTGGTGCACCGAATTCCATCTTCGGACAACGGAACATCCAATTCTGAAATTTTCCATTATAAAACGTGGATGGACAATTGGTGGATTGTATGGTTGTATTATAAACTTTCAATATTTTATATGATATGTGTACATTCATCTCTATACTTGTCCCTCATTTGAGTGACAAGATTTTTATATTTCAATAATGAATAAATTGTTACAGTTTACTTATTTGCGTGGTGGTGTTACCTTTTAAAGAGGAAGTAAACCCAGATTGGGTTTTACTTCCTCAATATATCCCTGTAAAGTAGAAGCATAATGGGCTACTATGCATCACCACTTACCTGCAAACGAAGCCTGCGGCGTCCAGCGATGTCCCCGCTCCAGGCCGCGTCCATCTTCTGCCCCTCTTCCTTCCGGGGCCACGACTCTGGCTCTGTGACTGGCCGGAGTTGTGTGACGTCACGCCAGTCACGGCACAGGGTCAGTGGAGAAACGGCACAGAGGCCGTTTCTTCACTGTGCATGTGCTGACATGACGTCGGCACATGCAAAACACTGCATATCTCCTGAACCGTACAGGTTTGGGAGATATGCAGTACACCTACAGGTAAGCCTTTATTCTAGGCTTATCTGTAGGTTAAAGTGGTTGTCACAGGTTGACAACCACTTTAAAGTCCCACCTAGGGGGTATTTGGCTCTTGTACTCTATCATAGGGGGACTATAAGGGCTACTGGGCGATACATAACACCAATTCATATTAAAGAATTACTTTATTGTACAAAATTATAAAAACAAGCGTGGCTAAAGTATAGCGGTTTGCACATATATGGATTATACAGTAGCGCATACCGCATAGGTGCCTTTGCGCTACTGTATAATCCATCACGAATATGCAATATTGGAATTAGCTATTAGAATTGTGCAAACCGCTATACTTTATTGTACAAAAAATGATAAAAACAAGCACGGCTAAAGTACAAAAAATAATAAACACAAACACGGCACCCTTATTATAGTTAGAGGGCATACACTGTACTAATTCGGGATGGCGGCTACATTTTGACACCAGACTCTATTAGCTATAAGCATAGGGTAAAGGGAAATTTCCCTGATGGGAGTACTCAGAGGTTTATAAGTCTTCCCCGCTCTTTCCAAAACTTTTAAAAGAAAAATACATTTTGAGTGAATGTCAGTTTTCCCATTTAGAAAGATTCAGTATGACCGTGTCCTCAGGTACCTGTGCCAGCCTTTTCCAGGAAGTGCAGGTCAGAGTAGAACCCGACCAGGTGAGCGTACTTCTCACTGATCACTCGGACCAGATAATGGAGCAAGGTCTGCTTTCTGTCTGTAGACTTTGTCTCTAGAAGCTGCAAAAAGACAGATGTTAGTACTCTTATTCTAGAATTAAACATAGGCTTGTGTTCTCTTCTAAGTGGATGACATGTAGCTACACCATAGGTGTGCGCAGCCTATTGCATTGGGTATGCACCACAAAGCGCAAACAAACATGAGTGTGTGTATATATGTCAGAAGGGCAGAGATCGGTGTCAGTAGTTTATATTTATTTTATTTTTCTACAACTTTGTTTATTTTTTACAACATTATATTTTAGTAATTTTTTTTTACAATCTTATTTAGGAGCCCTGCTGGGAGCCTTTGATGAAATATCAGGGGTCTAAACAGACCCCTGATGTCTCACTTTTGAGACAGAGAAAGGGACAGAGGACATAAATTCCCCCCGTCCCTCTCTCTGCAGCCAGGCAGCAGGGGGAATCTGCATAGTACAGGGTGATTAGGGTGTGCCCAGGCACACCTACCACCCTATGGGGTTGATTTACTAAAGCTGGAGAGTGCAAAATCTGGTGCAGCTATGCATGGTAGCCAATCAGCTTCTAAACTCAGCTTGTTCAATTAAGCTTTGACAATAAAACCTGGAAGCTGATTGGCTTTTATGCAGAGCTGCACCAGATTTTGCACTCTCCAGCTTTATTAATCAACCCCTATGTGTGCACGCCTATGAGCTACACCCAATGTAGTGTTCCCCAGTAACAGATGGACGCACAATACATAAGATTCTACATGCTTATTTGTCCTGCAGAATGTACAGGTAACACCAATGACAGTGTGCAAAGATTTGAGAGTCCATTCTTTTGCTACAGGTTCACTTTTAAGGGAATTGAAGGATGAAAATAAGAAGGCTAGCCTTAGGAAAATGGTCATGCTAACAAATTGACCTGGATTGCTAGGCCTGAAACTTCTTGTAGCAGCGCTTCTATACAGCCAGTCAGGACCACTGATCACTTTGGTTAACGCATTCTCATTTTGACGATTACCTGATGATATTCAAGTATAAGTTTTCTTGTATTGTGCTTTAAATTGTAATAAAGATCATTGGAAAGAAAATAAGAAGGCTGCCATCACTTAATTGATTTTTAAAGGTTTATGCTCTATGGCCGCCATCTTGATCTTTATTATGCACCAAGTCACTAACCTCCAACAAGCACACAGCTAGTGAAAACTGTCTGCTTGTTCCTGGTCAGTGATGGCAAACCTTGGCACCCCAGATGGTTTGGAACTACATTTCCCATGATGCTAATGCACTGTGCAGTGTAGTTGAGCACCATGGGAAATGTAGTTCCAAAACATCTGGGGTGCCAAGGTTCGCCATCACTTAGCCTTGCACTAGGCTCCTCAGTTTAAATCTCAACCAGGGCACTACCTTCATGGAGTTTGCATGTTCTCCCTGTGCAGAGGCGTAACTAGAACCTTCAGGGCCCCAGTGCAAGACATTATAAAGGGCCCCCCTGGCCAGGGCCCTTCCCTCTTCAAACTGATCCTGGGGCCCTTTCTCCCGTTGCTGATCCCTTTATTACGGCCCCAACAAATAATTGTGTACCGAGCCTCCCATTCATTCAGAAATGGAAGTATAGTAAAAACAGTTTACTATGCTTCAGTTATGAGTGACCCAATTAGTACCAATCACCGACTCTGTCCATTCAGAAAAGAAAGGAGCTGGTAAATGAAAAATTTACCGACCGTTCCCATCTCTCCATCACGATACATCTTCTACAGCAGCTGGCAGGAAAGAGGAGGAGGAAGACAGCAGCTCTGTGTGTGTGTGTGTGTGTGTGGGCAGGGAACAAGTAAACTGGATAGGAGGGGCGGTGGGGGCAGCATATAGAGGAACCAATCTCCTCCATTAGGAGGAAAATGCAGGAGATCGGTTCCTTTAAATGCCGCCCCCGCCATTCCTCCTATCCAGGTGTACAAGGGAGGCACATGGGCCCCCCTGGAGCACGGGGCCGGGTTGCAATGGCAATCCCTGTAGTTACGCCCCTGTCCTGTGTTTGGATGAGTTTCCTTGGGGCACTTCGGTATCCTCCCACACTTCATGTAGACATGCTGGTAACTGAATTGGCTCCTGACCAAATTGATCCTAGTATGTTTATGTATGCATCTGAGATAGGAACCTTACATTGTATGCTCCTTGAGGGCCGGAACCCGATAGGTCTGTATGGTAACGCTGTGTCAATTATTGCAGCCATATAAATACATGTAAAAAATAAATAATGCTGTTGGGCAGAAGGGCAATTAGGTGAACCTTTTCTTTTTCCCTACATGAGCGAAGGACAGTCCCTTTAAAGGAACAAATCAATCTATATAAAGTGTAGCTACTTTATTGGACCCCCACATCATGTCCTGTATCTGTTAAGCTCTGGTTTTGTGTGTTTCCCTCAATTTTAATTTCCTTTTCCTGCATGAGAGAGAATTGATCTGCACTCACCGCATCCAGTGACTGAAGACGAAATCCATACGCTGCACCTCTCTTACTGCTGTTCATGTAATTTCCGAATGCCAAAATCAACTGCAACGGGAGAGAGAAATAAAAAAAAACTATTATATGGGGAATATAAGGAGGAGACCTTGAGGCTACAGAATAGCACTACTATAAGATAACAAAGACCCACTAAAAATCTAGAAAACAAACTGATGCACAGCTGTATAGTATATACAGTATATACAGGGATAGAGTCACAGCACAATGGCTCCAACAGAAAACTGTTCAGGAGAGAATTTACATCTTTATGAAACCACACAAAGACAAGGCTTCAACTCATTTTATAGCTACAGAAACATTGCTTTGGATCAGTGGTCTCCAAACTGCAGCCCATGGCCGGATGCAACATTTGCTTTACTTTATTTGGCCCTTGGGACACTATTCCTCCCACTTATACGAAGCACTAATCCCTCCACTGAAACCAACAGTTGGGCATAATTTCTCCTACTGACACCAACGATGGGGCATTTTTCCTCCAGCGGTGGCCGGTCCATAAGGGGCGCCACGCCCTAATCTCTATGCGCCAGCCCCTAATCTCCATGTGGCCGGACACAGATTTTTTTCAAGGTTTTTTTTTTTTTCCCCCGAAGTACAAGCTTAGTGCCTGAGGCTCTAATTGGCTTCGAAAAGGGAGGGCACTGCACCCTGAGCCCACCCACTTGTGACATTAGCGAATCAACATTAGCTATTGTCTTCCTGCTTCTCCTCCCGGCCAATCAACACAGGAAGCGCGTCCTAAAATCGGATTGGCTGGGAGGAGAAGGCGGGGAAGCAGTCTGAGACCTGGATGGGGTACAGGGCTGTTGGGGGGGGGGGGGGGGTGTTGCGTTTGCCACCACCGCCCCCAAATAATGTACTAGCGCCATTAACAATGGGGATAATTCCCCCAACTAATACCAATGATTGTGTACTATTCCCCCTCCTATTGACCACAGTTGCTATGCAATTTTGTTTCTCCATCTGACCACCAAGACTAAGGCATAGCTTACTCCTTACTGAGGCGTAATTCAGCCCCCTAAAGTCTGAAGGACAACCTGCTTTAGATAATCTGACCATTAAAAATGTCATTAAACCAATTACGATTAGGCTCATGCAAGCATCTGAATGGTCAGTCTTCAGTTATTATGCTGTATATGGCCAAATGTTTGGGTACGTGTGACCATCATACACCTACTATATGGGCAGAAATATATTGATGTCCCTCCAAATAATTGCAATTAAGTGTTTTCAGTGAAGGGTATGGTTATTGCTACATCAAACAAAGCATCATAACATTTTTAACAATTGCACACTTCCAAACTTGGGGCAACAGTTGGGGGAAGGCCACTTTCCATTGCAGCATGTCTGTGCCCTTGTGTAAAAAGACAGCTCCTTAAAGATATAGGGGTTGATTTACTAAAAACAATGAGTGCTAAATTTGGTGCAGCTGTGCATGGTAGCCAATCAGCTTTTAACTTCAGCTTGTTCAATTGAGCTTTGACAATAAAACCTGGCAACTGATTGGTTTCTATGCAGAGCTGAACGAGATTTTGCACTCTCTAGCTTTAGTAAATCAGCCTCATGGTTTAATGCGTTTAGGGTGGTGGGACTCAAATGGACTGCATAGAACCCGGACCTCAACTCTACTGAATGAGTTTTCAATTAATTGGAACACCATTGTGAGTCAGGTCTTTTTTTTGTCCAACATCAGTATCTGACATTACAAATGTGCTTTTGGCTGAATAGGCACAAGTTTTCACAGACAGTCTTGTAAGAAAGGTGGAAGTTGCTTCAGCTGTAAAGGAGGGGGCAACTCCATAATAATATCAGTGGTTCTGAAATGGGATGTCCAACAAGCTTATATGGCTTATCGTGATGGTAAGGTAAGGCGTCTACAAACCTTTGGCCATATAGTGCAATATGTAGGTTTAGATATGAAAGATTTAGCATCCTCCTTTATTTAATTTTAACGTCATTCTGACTCTCCAGCTTGACACGACGTGGTCAGACATCAATGAACATCTGACCTGCCCTATCCAGTTCCTGACCTCAGTCACTGTTCTACCATGCTCGGAGTATGCCAGCTGTAATACCCTAGTTAGTGGCGGCTGGTGCTCCATCGGTCGGGGGTTGGGAGTGGTGTTAGACAGAGCTGACCACATACACCCCCCCTTGTTGCTCCAGCCCACCACCCCTCCCCCGTCGCTCGAGCCTGCCACCACACAACATACAAACACCCCCCACCCCCTCTGGTCGCCGGCTCGCTCAGCCCTGCACTTACCCCATGCAGGTCACGGCTGCGGCGGTGGCTTCCTCCCTCTGTATCCTCCGTGTCCTGGCCATCGCTTCTCCTGCCGGCCAATGGAGTCTTCGGACTCCCGGCCAATGGGGTCTTAGGACTCCCAGCCAATGAGGTCTCAGGACCCACTTCCCGATTGACCGGGAAGAGAAGTCACACAACTTTTTGAAGCCAATTAGAGCCTCTAATCACATGCGTCAAAGAAAAAAAAAACCCCATTAGAATCCATTAGTCCGGCACCCTGCATGTAGAATAGGAGCCGGGCACATGGATTAGGGAGGGTCCGCCACTGACCGTAGCCAAACACAAGATGATAAATTAGGCCTATCTAAGTGTCTATGTCATTTCTCAATCATAATGTCTCACCTCCAGGATTCCTTTCAGCTTCTCTGAGGATTTGATTGACATGGATGCAGCAATAAGAGCATTAAGTTGCTAGAAAAAGAAATTACAGTAAAATATAAACATGCCTGAGCAGAAATATATTATTATTATACAGGATATATATAGCACCAACAGTTCACACAGCGCTTTACAATGTAAAAAGGGAGAGAGTACAGTTACAATACCATAAAATACAAGAGGGTTTAGAAAGCCCTGCCCAAAAGAGCTTCCAAACTAATAGGGTGGTACAAAAGGTTGTAACTGTGGGGAATGAGCTGATGGAAGTGATAAAAGATTAGTTGGAGGCGTGATAGGCTTCTCTGAAGAGGTGAGTTTTCAGGAATAGCCTAAAGGCAGCCAGAGTAGGAGATAGCCAAATAGATTGGGGTAGAGAGTTCCAGAGGATAGGAGAGGCTCTGGAGAAGTCCTGGAGACTAGCATGGGAGGAAGAGACAAGGGAACTAGAGAGCAGGAGGTCTGATTGGTTTAGGTTTGTTGATATTCTTATGTTTTAGGTCTTCACCAACTGTGTGTCTATATGCTCTGCAAGCAATATGAACAGAATTTCCTTCCTATCCCTTTCTCAGTTATTATAATGGGACAGAAATGTGTCACCTGTGTTTTTAGCACATACCTGGGCTGTGCATAAATCATGATTTGCTAAATCTTAGCATTTGATTCACACTACAAGGAAGTGTCAGGTCTTTGCCTGTTTAGAAATGCCAGCATGTGACAGTAGTCGGATAGTGCCTTCAATTTATACCAGTCAGTTTAACTGACAGAATAAAGCATATGTCAAGTATGCAGTACATCTCTACAATATATTCACATTTCTCCATATTTTATTCCTTTAAAATATATCCAAAGCCAATTTTTCTTTTTTGTTTCATTTTGGATAGAGTACAGAGGATTAGGGTTCTTTCACACCATACTGCACATAAAAATTCCCAAAGGATGTATACATTTTTATATATATGATTGAGGAGTGCTGCAGTGTGAATGAGACACAAAAAAACATTGTTGCAGTGACCTGCATAAAAATGCAGCTCCGTGGACATGGAGTGAAGAAGTCCTGCTTGTTTTTTTGGGGGGGGGAATCTGTGTCTCATTAAGGAGATTACCCTTCATTTCCTGTTCTGTAGACTCAACAGGAAGTGAAAACTTATCTTCGCAATGTGAAGGAAATCCTCTCTTCCTCAGAGGAATAAATCAGTGGACTAATTGGCGTCAGCCCTGTCCCAGTGTCTACACCTAAACTACTCAACCACTCCCAGTCTCAGATCTCGACAACTTTCTGTAGTCCAAGATAACCAGGCTCTTCAAGATAACACAGGAAATGTGCAGAGGACACAAAACCGCTCTGAATTTCTGACGGGTTTGGCCTAAACACCTAGTAAATCTTAAAGGAGCATTGTACAAGAAAATTGTATCATTTATGTCAAGCCTAAGTGGAAGATCTCAGTCCTCCTGGTGCCGTCAAATGCTGGACAACTCTAATCGGGTAAAGCTCCTAACACCTCCCGATTAGTTAATCTACAGATTACAGTCATAAACAGGTAAAGGTGACAAAGTGACTTTAGGGCAGGCATGTCAAACTGAAATGAAACAATGGGCCAATCTGAGTAGAGCTTCAAGAGGCCACATTAAGTCCAATAAGCGCCACATCAGAAACTATGACAGCACTTTGGTATTTAAAATTATAGTAGCAACTTATAACATTTTATCCTAGAGAAAGGGGCCATAAAAATTCCCTGAAGTATCCATCTGTAGAAGAGCTGGGACCGTGTTCATTTTAAATCCCTAAACTGTCTAAGGGCCACAAAGGAGGAGTGGGAGGGCACATGTGGCCCGAAACCTACCAGTTTGTCAAGCTTTGAGGGGCAATTTCAGCCTAAACCTAAGAGCAGAATCATTGTCGTATATTTCATATGCATCAACAAATAATTTGCGCTTACAGGCGTAAGACGAGCCACAGTGTCGGGAAAGCTGGAAATGAAGGTCATGGTGTTCACTCGCTCAGCCAGCCTTGGGATAGAACAGAGGTGGACCATAAATCTGTCCTCGGCACCTAGCTGGTCCAGAGGTTTCCCATCCTTCAGATAACGGGAGATTTGCTGCCGCTCCCAGTCTGTGGGAAGAAACCTTGCCAGTAGCTCAAGGAAATCCACATTAAGGGCCTGCATATCATACCTGTAATACAAGAGCATAACACAGAGCTTTGACATGAGATGTCATTTTGATGCATCACCCCAGAGGATTCAAGTGTAACCAACAATTGCACTGGCCTGTGTTTTGAAGATTTAGATTCAAGGTCATTAGGAAATATTTTCCCTTATGTTCATTGGCAGACACAGCTCTGCTGAATCTTGACCATAGGGTTATATCTCCACTTACAGGAGTAGGATACTAGGCAGAAAAGAACTTGGCACCACCTATGAGCAGTCCCTTCTGGCATAAAACCCTCTCTCTGCAATAGGCAATGCATTTTTTCTGCCTAGTTTACCGGACTAAAAACCTGGTTCCCTACTGGGTCCCGCAGTTCCATAGCTTTTTCCAGTTGCTTTTTGATTTGGCCCCCCTCATTGAGCCACTGCTTTGAGACATCCCCATAGACAAGATTCAGCAAAGCTGTGTCTGTCAATAAACGTAAGAGAAAACTGGATTTTTTTTGTTCCCTTTCTCTGAGTTCATTGACAGACACAGCACCCACCCCTCTATTGGAATTTTTACTTCTGATGCTGCTTTGTAACTAACTAGATTGCCTATAGCAGAGAGGGGGTTTTATGCCAGAAGGGACTGCCAATAGGCAGTGCCAAGTTCTTTTCTGCCTAGTGTCCTACTCCTGTGGTTGGCAATATAACCCTGTAGTAAAGATTCAGAAGAGCGGTGTCAGTCAATGAACTCACAGAAAGGGATTTTAAGGCGAGTAACAAAAATCCTGTTTTTCTTGTTCTGACTGTAAAATCCTTTTATCCAGTAGTGACTTGGAAGACTATAGTCATTTGCTGAAAAACGGATTCCTGTGTTCCCCAGTTAATATCCTCTTTTAGACTGTAGACAAGGGCAACTACTGTCTAGGGAACACTTGGTTACTTACCCCTGAATTGCAGTAGTGATGGCTTCAGGAGTTAGGCCTCCTTTTCTGAGAGTAATTGCAAGATTCTTGGCCCGATTTGCATCCATAAGGGAAATCTTGCTTGGTTGGCTCTGTGCTGCTTTCACTTTCTTTGAGAAAGTAGTTGCACTCGGACCTTGGGCCTTCGTTTTAAACTGGTCCTCAAATTCACTCATGTCAAGTTCCTAAAGGTAGAACAGAAACAAAACACTACAGTAGATGGCTTCACTAATTTTAGAGTCTAACATTCAATCAAAATATAGGGCATCTTTTCTCCTACCTGAAGAACCTTCTCATCATCCAGTTGCGTGAAGACAGTCCCTGTGATTTGTGTAGGTTTCAAAGCCACCCAGTTGAAGGCTTGCATCCTGTTTTTAGTCTGCACTGGTTTCTTAATACTCACACCTACATAAGGATAGCAATGCACGATTATTGTTTTTATTTTCTAATGCCACAGATATTCCTAAGAATAAGCAAAATTAAAATAAACTGCACATATCCCATATATATATATGTGCAATAACATTTGACACTATCTAATTGGGTTTTCACAACACCTCTCTGTATGAAGTCCTTTAACATTAAGAACAGAAAACTTACATTGAGGTTACACTTGAATACAGGGGTTGAAAAAGTTTGAAATCCATGAATTGTCATATACCGTAATTAATTTATTTTAACAGGGACTTTGGGATTTGGTCAACAGTCCATATCATACCACAAACCAGCTGTGTAAAAGTCGAAAAATAAGGATTGCTTGAGGATATTGGAGACTCTCTAGGTGGCCATACGAGGAAAGTTGACCCATTCGTTTAAGCCCAGTCTGCCCAAAAATTGTTGCAACATTAACCTTGCAGGACTTTGTGGTGTTTAAATTGAATTTAAATGTGTTGATGGATTACTTTTTTTCTTGATCCAATATATCCACTAATTTAAAGAGGCATTGATAAATGTAAATAACTTCTATAAATATTTTTCCCAGTTGTAGAGATTTCTCATCAATTCCTATCCCCATTATGGACACTGGCAGCAATAAAAACTTGATAGAGGTTCTAACCCTTTCCTGCGTCATTGAGAAAACATAACATTTTTGGTGTAACCTGGCTTTCATTTGTATGCAATCAGACACACTCTTTTTGTTGGTAGACCTAGAGAATGCACAATCAGACTCTAACTTGGCTAGATTTTTTAAAGCACTCAAACATGTTGCTTCAACAGAATATCCATCCTCATTAGTACCTGTATGTAAGCCGCCTGCTACAGGAGGAGGTGGTGCAGCAAGGCCTCCAGACGGTGGTGGAGGAGGAGGGGGGCCACCACCAACACAAGGTGGTGGTGGAGGAACAGGAGGACCACCAGGTCCAGGTGGTGGTGGTGGAGGAGGAGGAGGCGGAGGAGCAGCACCACCGGGAGGTGGTGGAGGAACAGGAGAGCCATTCATGAAACCAGGAGGGGGTGGAGGTGGAGGAGGTACGGTGAATGCAGGCAGAGGAGGAGGTGGTGGAGGAGGAACACTTGAATTATCATGAACTGGTGTTACTTTTTGAGACTCGCTGATATCAGAAGGTGGTAGTGGTTGTTGGCATTCTGTATTGTCACCCTTTGTTGCTGGTAGCGGAGGAGGTGGTGGAATAGTAGACTCAGACATGATCTCTGAAGGAGTGGTGGTGGCAATGTTGGAATCCAACCTTGGAGCTGGTGGAACAGTGCGGACCTCTGACTCCAGAGCCAACAGTAAAGGAGAGATGGAAGTATCCAAAGATTCTTCTGTCTTGTAAAGAACAGTATCTGAAAACGGAGGACAAGATGTTAACACTCTCCAAACCAGCCATCTCCTAGCCTAATCCTTCTGTATTGAACTTTATTGTAAAAATGTACTGCTTCCCTTTTTATTGTAAAGTGACGTGCAAATTGTCGCCGCTATATAAATCCTGTATAATAATAGGCTTTCTGCAAATCGTTTCCTTAGAGAAGGTCATGACTTATAATGACTGTACTATTATATATGACATGTACTTACATAGCGTTGTCAATTTACACAGTGTTTTACACATATATGGTATGTTCAGACCCTGTCCTCAAGGAGCTTACAATCTAAGGCCCCTAACTCACATTCAGACACATACTATGGCCAGTGGCGGCTGGTGAAATTTTAGGATGGGGGGGCGCCAGCCCCTGTCCTTAGTTTTTGATCCCTCCCACTTCTCATAAGCCCCACCCACCGCTTATAGTTTCTGCCCCTTCTGTCAGGAGTATACAGCCCAGCATCACCAGATAGGGGTATACAGAGTCAACCGGGTAAGGGTATACACTTACAGAGCACCAGATAGCAACATACAGAGTCACCATATAGGAGCATACAGAGCCCCAGATAGCAGTATACAGAGTCACCAGATAGCAGTATACAGAGTAACCAGATAGCAGTATACAGAGCCCCATATAGCAGTATACAGAGTCACCAGATAGCAGTATACAGAGTCACCAGATAGCAGTATACAGAGTCACCAGATAGCAGTATACAGAGCCACCAGATAGCAGTATACAGAGCCACCAGATAGCAGTATACAGAGCCCCAGATAGCAGTATACAGAGTTACCATATAGCGGTATACAGAGCCACCAGATAGCAGTATACAGTCTCCATATAGCAGTATACAGAGTCACCATATCGCAGTATAGAGCGCCACCAGATAGTATACAGAGCCACCAGATAGCAGTATACAGAGCCAACATATAGCAGTGTACACTCACCATATAGCAGTATACAAAGCCCCAGATAGCAGTATACAGAGTGACCATATAGCAGTATACAAAGTCACCAGATAGCAGTATACAGAGTCACCAGATAGCAGTATACAGAGTCACCAGATAGCAGTATACAGAGCCACCAGATAGCAGTATACAGAGCCACCAGATAGCAGTATACAGAGCCACCAGATAGCAGTATACAGAGCCCCAGATAGCAGTATACAGAGTCACCATATAGCGGTATACAGAGCCACCAGATAGCAGTATACAGTCTCCATATAGCAGTATACAGAGTCACCATATCGCAGTATACAGAGTCACCATATAGCAGTATAGAGCGCCATCAGATAGTATACAGAGCCACCAGATAGCAGTATACAGAGCCAACGTATAGCAGTGTACACTCACCATATAGCAGTATACAGAGTCACCATATCGCAGTATACAAAGCCCCAGATAGTATACAGAGTGACCATATAGCAGTATATACAAAGTCACCAGATAGCAGTATACAGAGCCAACATATAGCAGTGTACAGAGCCACCAGGTAGCAGTATACAGAGCCACCAGATAACAGTATACAGAGCCACCAGATAACAGTATACAGAGCCACCAGATAACAGTATACAGAGCCCCAGATAGCAGTATACAGTCACCATATAGCAGTATACAGAGTCTCCATATCGCAGTGTACAGAGCCCCAGATAGCAGCATACAGTAACCATATAGCAGTATACAGAGCCACCATATCGCAGTATACATAGCACCAGATAGGGTATACAGTGACCAGATAGGGGTATACAGAGTCCCAGATAGGTGTATACATAGCACCAGATAGGGTATACAGAGCCACCAGATAGGGGTATACATAGCACCAGATATGGCAGTGCTCTCCACATGGCAGTGTCAGCTGGAGCCCGTGGGGAGTTTTAGACAAGAACTAACGTTACAACAACCCCCATCCCCCCCTCCCCACAGGCTCTAGCTGACACTGCCATGTAGAGGGAGAGCAGTTCTCTTCAGCTAACAATGCTGCAGTGCCTGCCTTACATGAATATGGAGTAGCCACACCATGTCAGCTCAGCACTGCCATCTCTCCTGTCCATCACCAATAAGTGAAAGTGCGCCTCTTTGGCACACTTACTTTAAATTTTAAGACTGGCCAATAGGCTCACTACTTGCTGTCAGCAGACAGCAAGGAGCCGAAGAAAAAAAAAAAAGTCTATATACTGGCGCCTCCTTTAGGAGGTCGGGCTGACTTTTTTTTTCTTCCTTCTCAGCGAGGAGGTGGCGCCCAAGCGCCCCTTATGGACCAGCCGCCGCTGACTATGGGCAATTTAGACAGAAGTCAATTAACCTACAAGCATGTCTTTGGAGTGTTGGAGGAAATCAGAGTACCCGGAGGAAACCCAAGCAGACACTGGAAGAACATACAAACTCCGGGCAGGTGGTGTCAACAGCACTCACGCTGCTAGGCAGGAGTGCTAACCACGTAGCCACTGTGCTGCCCCACAATAAACAATATTTCTTTCAATAATTGAAGAGATCTCAGAGTGGTTTTATCTGTTTTCTTACCTTATTATCGTCACAACTAAACTACTAAAATGTCAGGTAAATATGAAATATTGTATATTAGTATTGCACTCTTCTATTGAGCCAACATATATCACTTTGGGCAGGTTTTACTTGTTTTCCTTTTTCTCCTTAGCTACTTGGATCAAGCTTAAAGTTACACAATGTGATTTAGAGAAGTGGCACTTCCTTTTGGGACAGCTCCAACTGAGGTTTCAATCTAGCAAGGCCAGACTGAAAAGATAAAACGACTATTATTCTGTCTCGATTACAGACACACATTGCTCTAGGAATCCTTTTTCATGCATGCATGTATGTAAAGTATGAAGTACTATATATCTATACACACACTTGGTTATATAAGCACATAAATACAGTAACAATGTATATACTGTATAAAACATTAAACTTTTGTTTTTTAAAGAATGAAATATTGACTTAAAAACATTTGTAGCCCGAATTGAATGTTTCCCTGTAATTTATAAATATTGCTTAGCATTTTTTATTTCTTTATATGCTCTTATGGCACCAACATCAGATTAGCAAGGCAGACATTTGGGTGTGTAAATATACACTATACTGTCCAAAGTATTGGGACACCTGCCTTTACATGCACATGAACTTTAATGGCATCCCAGTCTTAGTCCGTAGGGTTCAATATTGAGTTGGCCCACCCTTTGCAGCTATAACAGCTTCAACTCTTCTGGGAAGGCTGTCGACAAGGTTTAGGAGTGTCTATGGGAATGTTTGACCATTCTTCCAGAAGTGCATTTGTGAGGTCAGGCACTGATGTTGGACAAGAAGGCCTGGCTCGCAGTCTCCTATCCAATTCATCCCAAAGGTGTTCTATCAGGTTGAGGTCAGGACTCTGTGCAGGCCAGTCAAGTTCTCCACCCCAAACCCACTCATCCATGTCTTTATGGACCTTGATTTGTGCGCTGGTGCTCAGTCATGTTGGAACAGGAAGGGGCCATCACCAAACTGTTCCCACAAAGTTGGAAGCGTGAAATAGTCCAAAATGTCTTGGTATGCTGACGCCTTAAGAGTTCCCTTCGCTGGAACTAAAAGGCCAAGCCAAACCCCTGAAAAACAACCCCACACCATAATTCTCCCTCCACCAAGTGATTTGGACCAGTGCACAAAGCAAGAGCCATAAAGACATGGATGAGGGAGTATGAGGTCGAGGAACTTTGTTTTCCTGACCTCAACCCAATAGAACACCTTTGAGATGAATTAGAGTGGAGACTGCGAGCCAGGCCTTCTCATCCAACATCAGTGCCTGACCTCACAAATGCCATTCTGGAAGAACGGTCAAACATTCCCATAGACACACGCCAAAACTTTGTGGACAGCCTTCCCAGAAGAGTTGAAGCTGTTATAGCTGTAAAGGGTGGGCCAACTCAATATTGAACCCTAAGGACTAAGAGTGGGATGCCATTAAAGTTCATATGCGTGTAAAGGTAGGCATCCCAATACTTTTGACAACATAGTGTATGAGCCCCGAAACTGGGCAGAAACCACATGGAGAAGGCATTGGTTATGTATAGAGGCTGCCAAATGGAGCCCAAAGTAAGCGGACAGAAAATATCACATGGTTCAGCAGTCATTCAGCACCTCCTAAACATCCCACAACACCAAACATGTTAATCTCCCTTCAAAAAGCTGCCCTATAGATCATGTACATCTTAACAGTGTAGAAGGAATGGCTTAGCATCACCCTGCCAGAAGAGCCTAAACAATTCAAATGAATTCTTGATTATGATGGTTTTAAGTAGACTTGTTTGGAAATTCCCGAATTCGGCAATTGTGGTAATACGGAAATGCGGCAATCGGAACAGCTGAAAATCTGAAATTCAAAAACTCGGGAATTCGGAAATCCAAAAATAACAAAGAACATTTGAAATAAGTAACTAATAAATAACTATTAAATTATAGGTATTGCAATTTCCTTGAACCTATTGCTGTTAGTGATAAATTTCATATTTAAGTTCACTATCAGCCATATTTTCAAGGAAATTCCAATACCTACAAGTTAATAGTTATTTATTACTTATTTCAAATGGTCTTTGTTATTTTCGGATTTCTGAACCTCCTAATTTTTGAATTTCGGATGTTCCGATTGCCGGATTTCTGAATTACCACAATTCGGATTTTCCGATTGCCATATTTTCAAATCAGAAAAATGAAAATTCGGAAATTCAAAATTCGGAATTTGTCTGAATTGCTGAATTTCGAAAAATGTGGTAAAAACTAAATTTGGAACGAAACGCATTGCGCAAGACTAGTTTTAAGGGTGTTCCGGAAGAGTGAAAATAAGCCTTGCTCTGTCTACCCTAACTACTCTTTCCTTACATCACAACAATTTCTCCATAACTAAAGCTGCACGTCAAGGAAGGTCTCGTGTTTCTAGTGCATTTTTATGTGCTTATAAAGATACAGTATCTCACAAAACTGAGTACACCCCTCACATTTTTGTAAATATTTTTATATATCTTTTCATGTGATAACACTGAAGAAATGACACTTTGCTACAATGTAAAGTAGTGAGTGTACAGCTTGTATAACAGTGTAAATTTGCTGTCCCCTCAAAATAACTCAACACACAGCCATTAATCTCTAAACTGCTGGCAACAAAAGAAAGTACACCCCTAAGTGAAAATGTCCAATTTGAGCCCAATTAACCATAGCCCTTCCCTGGAGTCATGTGACACATTAGTGTTACAAGGTCTTAGGTGTGAATGGGGAGCAGGTGTGTTAAATTTGATGTTATCGCTCTCAATTTCTCATACTGGTCACTGGAATTTCAACATGGCACCTCATGGCAAAGAACACTCTAAGGATCTGAAAAAAAGAATTTTTGCTCTACATAAAGATGGCCTAGGCTATAAAAATATTGCCAAGACCCTGAAACTGAGCTGCAGCACGGTGGCCAAGACCATACAGCGGTTTAATAGGACAGGTTCCACTCAGAACAGGCCTCGCCATGGTCGACCAAAGAAGTTGAGTGCACATGCTCAGCGTAATATCCAGAGGTTGTCTTTGGGAAATAGACGTATGAGTGCTGCCAGCATTGCTGCAGAGGTTGAAGGGGTGGGGGATCAGCCTGTCAGTGCTCAGACCATACGCCACACACTGCATCAAACTGGTCTGCATGGCTGTCATCCCAGTAGAAAGCCTCTTATAAAGATGATGCACAAGAAAGTCCGCAAACAGTTTGCTGAAGACAAGCTGACTAAGGACACGGATTACTGTAACCATGTCCTGTGGTCTGATGAGACCAAGATAAACGTATTTGATTCAGATGGTGTCAAGCGTGTGTGGCGGCAACCAGGTGAGGAGTACAAAGACAAGTGTGTCTTGCCTACTGTCAAGCATGGTGGTGGGAGTGTCATGGTCTAAGAACGCATTAGTGCTGCCGGCACTGCTGAGCTACAGTTAATTGAGGGAACCATAAATGCCAACATGTACTGTGACATACTGAAGCAGAGCATACTTTCTTCCATTCGGAGACTGGGCCACAGGGTAGTGTTCCAACATGATTATGACCCCAAACACACCTCCAAGATGACTACTGCCTTGCTAAAGAAGCTGAGGGTAAAGATGATGGACTGGCCAAGAATGTCTCCAGAGCTAAACCCTATTGAGCATCTGTGGGGCATTCTCAAATGGAAGGTGGAGGAGCGAAAGGTCTCTAACATCCACCAGCTCCGTGATGTCGTCATGGAGGAGTGAAAAAGGACTCCAGTGACAACCTGTGAAGCTTTGGTGAACTCCATCCCAAGAGGGTTAAGGCAGTGCTGGAAAATAATGGTGGCCACACAAAATATTGACACTTTGGGCCCAATTTGGAGATTTACACTTAGGGGTGTACTCACTTTTGTTGCCAGCAGTTTAGACATGAATGGCTGTGTTTTCAGTTATTTTGAGGGGACAGCAAATTTACACTAGGCCGTTTCACACATAGGCGATCCGACTTCAGGGGCGAATTTGCTAGGAGATTTGAACGCTACTTCAAGGCGACTTCAGCATGACTTTGGACAAAGCAACCTGAAGTGACCTTCATGCCAAGCGACTTTGCCTGTGGCCAATCAGAGAAGGGAGGAAGGGGGTTGCCTGGGTAATTTGTGGGGAGTACCTGTGTAAATTATTTTCTGTTTCCTGTAAAGTTGCTTCAATATAGATCTGACTTGGAGACGACTTCCATTGAATTATATGGGCACAAGTCGGATAAAAGTCACCTTGAAGTAGTACAGGAACCTTTTTTGAAGCCAAAGAGACTTCAGTAGTGTGCATTAAGATGGCTCCCATTCATTTGAATGGGATTTCTGATGTCAAGCAACTTGGGGTGACACAATTCGGAGCGCAAGTTGCGGCAGTGTGAACCGGGCCTTATACAAGCTGTACACTCACTACTTTACATGGTGTTGCAACGTGTCATTTCTTCAGTGTTGTCACATGAAAAGATATAATAAAATCTTTACAAAAATATGAGGGGTGAGATACTATATATAACAATGTTATATTTAGTGCTCTATAGGTGAAGTTCAACTTACACAAAGTGAAATGAGTCAGAAAACCAATTCCCCCTATTAGAGTTATAGAGAAATAGTTTGAAGGCAAACAGTGTCAGGTGACAGTTGCACACCGTTGGGGTGCAAATCGTACCGCTGAAGTGCGAAGCACACCGCTAAGGTTGCGAAGTGCACTGCTAAGGTTGTGGACCTAGTAGCTGACTGCTGCTAATATGCTCCAGCTGGTATGGGAAGATGGCCCCTGGAGCACTGACACAGACACCGGGAGCTAGTGCATTGGTTTTCCCCAGGGCGCGGAGTCTAAGAGTCAGTAGGTGTTCGCCAGAGCCTCTGGTGGTGAGGATGGATTTGGCTGCAACTGGATCTAGGTCACGGCCCCCAGTGTCCCCTAGCTCATGATCCGCTGGCACAGGTGGAAGAGAAAGAAATCAGCAGCGCAAGAAACAACAAGAGATAATCAGCGGGTTAGCAAAGGGTCAGGGCCACAAGCAGACAGGGACAGCACGCCAAGATCGGGGTATCAAGCAGACAGGAGAACAGAGAACAAGCCAAAGGTCAGGGTATCAGGCAGGCAGGGATAGTCAGAACAAGCCAAAGGTTGATAAACGGAAAAGACTCAGAGCACACAACAGGAACAACCACACACAAAGCCAAACGCTCAATATGGATTGGCAGAGAGGCTTGTATCACATGATCTTAAATAGTGTGTCTTTAACTGGAGACTGGGGTGGCGTTCACTAAGGGGAGATTACTTAACCCACAGGTGATGTGCACAGCCTAAGCTGACACAACCAAGGAGGTAAGCAACCAGACAGGACATAAATGTACAATAGGTTCATGACAAACAGCTACTGTTGTGCTTCTTGCCTTTTTAGAAAACCCACAATGCACTGACATCACTGTCAAGGATGTATCCTGCCTACTTCTTAACTTTTTGATAGAAATAGAGGGACACCTTTTAGCACAAAAGATGTAGGCAAATAACACACTCCTGCCATGTCCCCATGATGCAGACCAGGAATAATTAAAATGCAAAAAAAAAAAAAAAAAATTAGCAGTACTTTTTCCTTTGTGCTTTTGAAAAAATAGTGAATGCATTCATTTGGAGGCTGTATGAAACGTTTAGTGTAATTAAAACTGATAGTTCAATAGTACTTTTTTAATAGAGGTCAAAATATCACATTGAATAGAGGGAAAACCGAAGAGGAGCAGTGGGATTTGCTTCCAAAAAGGGCCAGTAACTGTAAATGAGGGACAGTTGGGAGCTAGGCACCCTGTATTCAATGTTCTTTTGTAAAATAAAGATTACATATAAAATAGTCATTACAAAACAGTTTAAAAACAGATACACTTCAATGCAACCAAATGACATGCATACAGAATTGTAATAGCCATTTAAAAGATGTGAATAAAACCAGGTACCTGAAGCTGTGACTGGAGGAGATACTATAGTCAGCCTGATGGATGATGGCGAGGCTGGAGGATGGGTCGTACTAGCAGAGGACCCAGTGTTCTCACTGATGGAGTAGGAGTCCTCTGTACATGTGTCCCCTGCAGGCTCAACCCACAGTACTCCTTGGTCGCCGGATTTCAAACGTCTTACAGCCAGGTGTGTATCCACTGGAACATATGAGGCTTGCTTCTCCTGAAGGAAGAAGAACAGAATGTCAAGCAGTCAAATGATTAATTGCAATCAGCTTCTGTCCATATAATTGTTTAACCACTTCAGATCCGCGCTATAGCCAAAGTACGGCTCCAGCGCGGATCTGAAATGCCCGGAGGACGTCCATGGACGTCCTCCACTGCGCATGCTCCTGCGCGCCCCCTGGCGGCAGCGGCGGCGCGCGTGCGCGCCGCACGCCGCATGCTGCGCGAGCGTGCCCGTGGGTCGGGCGGACTCGATGTCCGCCCGAATCCCGCCAATCACCTTTAGGAGCCTCAGAACGGGGAACCGCCGTTGTAAACACGGCGGTTCCCCGTTCAGTGACAGGGGACATGCCAGATCTACTGATCCCTGTCACTGGGATCAGTGAGATCTGTCATGTCCCGGCCAGCCCTGCCCCCCCACAGTTAGAACACACCCAGGGAACATATTTAACCCCTTCACTGCCCCCTGCTGGTTAACCCCTTCACTGCCAATGACATTTATACAGTAATCAGTGGACATTTAAATTTCTGATCGCTGTATAAATGTCATTGGTCCCAAAAATGTGTAAAAAATGTCTGACATTTCCGCCCCAATATCGCAGTCCCGATAAAAATCGCAGATCGCCGCCATTACTAGTAAAAAAAAAAAAAAATAATAAAAACGCCATAAATCAATTCCCAGTTTGTAGACGCGATAACTTTTGCGCAAACCAATCAATATACGCCGATTGCGATTTTTTTTTTTACCAAAAATATGTAGAAGAATATATGGCGGCCAAAACTGATGAATAATTTTTTTAATGGATTTGTACTTTAGCAAAAAGTAAAAAATATTGTTCTTTTTTGCAAAATTGTCGCTCATTTTTTGTTTATAGCGGCGATCAGAAATGGCGCAGAGGGGATCAAATACCACCAAAAGAAAGCTCTATTTGTGGGAAAAAAAGGACGCAAATTTTATTTGGGTACAACGTCGCACGACCGCGCAATTGTCATTCAAAATGCGACAGCGCTGAAAGCCAAAAATTGGTCTGGGCAGGAGGGGGGTTTAAGTGCCGGGTAAGGAAGGGGTTAATACTAAAGGCATGACCTAAATTTACCTCTAACCTTCCAACCCCCCAATAGGGCACCTTGGTTTGTAAAATTCTAACTGGGGCAGCTGTTGGGAGTTAGAATCAACATGGTGCCCTGCTGAATTCCTTCTAATGTAATCAGGTACCCCAGAACTACATTTTTCAAAAGACTTTTTCCTATACACAGTGTAGGGGGAATGGGTTGGCCTCCCCAAAATACACTTACTTTTAAAGCATTCAACTCTTTGCGAGTCTGGTCCAACTGCTTCTCTAGCTCAGCCACTCTTCTCATGTATTCGTTTTCTGTTTGTTGTAGCTTTTCTGTGACCTAAACACCATAAAGGTCAATCAGTACATTATAGGATTCCATAGTTCTCATTTATCATACAAAATCTTATGTCTATGTGTTAGAAACTTACAAGAGCCATATGGGCTTGTAGGTCATCAACATGCTCCAGCATCTCATGTTTGTTCTCAGTGTCCTCTAGAAGACTATTCACGTCAAAGATATTATCAAGATAGGCCTGAATTTGTACTTGGAGTCTTTCGCTTTCCGTCTTCTTCAACTCCTGGCAAATAAGGAAATTATTATTTATTGTGCTGACTTAAAATATGTGGTCTAATACGCAGCCCACCATATTATAGACCACTTAATTTTGAGTTTTAAGTGAGAAACCTTCAAAACTCCAAGTCTTCATCCCTAAGAGAGTCATATACAGCAGCCCTACCTCTTATGCTCCTCCAACATAGTCGTATATACTACATAAAAGAAAATAAATATATGGTATACCCCCACCATTTCTTTGGTCCCCAACAGAAATATGCCCTACCACAATAATTTTTTTTTGCTAGGTTGAATAATGTGTAAGCACCACAATGTATGGGGTACAACAAGGACTTATTTCATACCTTGCTTCATAACAGGTGAAAAAATTGATTTGTAAAGGGGAAACAGGTAGCAAATAAGACTTGCATCTCTTTCAAGAAGCAACTTAACTGTAACAAAGTATAACTGCGTGCTTAAGAATGTAAAAGCACACTTACATCAAGATACTCATCCAGTCCCAAGAGAGAGAATTCATACTGTAGAAAAACCCGGAAATTCATGTTTTTCACAGAGTGGACCACTATGTTAATGAACTGCATGCAAGCCACCTGCAAACACAAAAGACCATAATATTATTCTGTAACACTGGAAGGAAGATACAGCCAATACACATGTTGAAAAAGAGGTTTTTATTGCCTTTTCCAACTTGTCTTAAAAACATGTACTGATAATCACACTGTGACAGACTCAACCGGGATGGGGGTTTTTTGGAAGGAACTGCAGGGTAGCCTCTTGCCTACAAGCCCTGGCACTTGAAGGAGCTACAGGCATTCAGATAGATGTTCTGTTATATAATGAAAAATCACATTACCAATAGTCAAGTAAGCCATTGATGGTCAACTTGAAACTCAGTAAGATATATGTGAAAAGAAAGCTGGTTAATGAGATTTGGATAGCCCTGGGTTGTCTAATACCGGTGCTTAACTGTCTGGGTGGGCACTGACCTGAGTCACCTATGCTTGTCTAGGTGACTAGTTGTTAATTAGTTTACTGTTTAATTATATTACTGTTTATTTTGGCTGTTCCTTAGATGTGCTACTGATATTACCGTTTACAGTTTGCATTGTTTAGGATAACGTGACCAAGCTCTTATCTGATTTTGTGTGGTATATACAGTATTCGGTGTGAATTTACAATAAAGTCAATTCCGGTTTGCTCCTAAGCTAGTGTTGTCTAGTTTTTGGGTGCAATGTTCAGCTAGAATACCTGGTTCCTGGTTCCAGAGTGGAGGAAGCTGTATCTTGGTGGAATCACCCAATCAGGGTGCTAGTCGGTCCTACACACACGCCTACATGAATTCATTGGGCGCCACATTCCCAAAAGTCATTATGGAGTGGGCTTCCCCACCCATAGCGGCCTCCGATCTTCTGGGAAGAGTTTTCATAAGATTTTGGAGTGTGTCTTTGGGAATGTGTGCCCATTTGTGAGGTCAGACAATAATGTTGGTCAAGGAAACCTGGCTCGCAATTCATCCCAAAAGGTGTTCACTAGGGTTATAATCAAGGATCTACTGTTGTGCTCACCCTGGCAGAAATTGTGCAAATTTGGCATTGATATTGAAAATATCACTGATCATGCTAAAAAACTGTCTTGGTTAACCACATGATGACTGCCTCACGTAAGAGTAAGGTGGCAGAGTGGCTCTCCTGTGCCGGATCACGAAACCTAGTAGTGATCCGGCACTTCCGGTTAGGGTAAGGTGACCAGCTTTTTAAAATGAAATTTGGGGACATATTTCATATTGGTAAATTGCACAGGACTGCATAAAACACAGAGCGCCAGGCACAGGACTGCATAATACACAGAGTGTTGGGCACAGGACTGCATAACACACAGAGCGCTGGGCACAGGACTGCATAATACACAGAACGTTGGGCACAACACCTCTTAGACCTTCCCCCACAACAGCTAAACATTACTTCTCTCTATGCAGCTGCATCAGTTCTGATCCCTGCTCACCCACTGCCCTCACCTGTGTACAAACAGACACCCCCCCATCTGCTCACCTCCTGGTCTCAGCCCTCCGCACAGTCAATTTTTGGCTCTGCCTCTCCTCCACTGAACAGCAACAGGAGCGGCAGTGAGATTGTCCAGCAGGGGGTATCTGCATCCGAGCCACCAGGCTGTTTCTCAGCCAGCATGGGATGCCCTGACTACGTTAATCCGGCCCTGAACGTGGGGACAAAACCGGGGACAGACTTCGTCCGGGGACAGTGTCCTCAGTCCGGGGACGTCTGGTCACCTTAGGGTAGGGGCGTGCGAGCTTCTCCAGCACCGCAACTGTGCTACGATTAGACACAGTACAAGCCGATCAGTTGGTGAGGAGAGACACAGAACAGAGCTCTGCATGTAAACAAGGCAGAGATCTGTTCTGTCAGCAGGGATGTGGTGGATTTTGTTTCAGTCTCCTGACCTTAATATCATCAAGACTCTCTGGAGAGATCTCAAACGTGTGGTTTATGCAAGGCGACCAAAGACTTTGCATGACCTACAGGCATTTTGCCAAGACGAATGGGCAGCTATACCACCTGCAAGAATTCAGGGCCTCATAGACCACTATTACAAAAAACTGTGCACCCTCATTGAGGTTAAAAGAGGCAATACACAGTATTAAGAACTAAGGGTGTGCCACTCTGGTATGACCTACAGTTGAATATGAATCCCATAAGAAATACATGTGTTTTGTCTGCTCACTCACGTTTTCTTTAAAAATGGTACATACTATATATTACCAATTTTCCCAAGGGTATGCAAACTTTTAAGCACAACTGTAGGTAGACAACCCAAGTTCTTCCACCCCCAAAACCATACCTTTATGTACATACATCAACATGACACGTTCAAGGTTGTCAATTAATCCCCCACTTTTCCTTTTGTATCTAATATTTATATATCCCACATCAATGTCAATGTTGCACACTCACCATAAAGTCAATGTTGGAATCCTCAGTTCGGAAGTATTCCATTAACTTTTCAAATCTTGCACCTTCTCCACATACCTGTGCAAAAACAATCAGCAGTATTAAGGCATTATTGCATGCTATAATTTTATATATATTTGTAACATATATGCACACACATATATATATATATATATATATATACATACACACACAGTGGGTACGGAAAGTAGTATTCAGACCCCCTTAAATTTTTCACTCTTTGTTATATTGCAGCCATTTGCTAAAATCATTTAAGTTAATTTATTTTCCTCATTAATGTACACACAGAACCCCATATTGACAGAAAAACACAGAATTCTTGACATTTTTGCAGACTTATTAACCACTTCAGCCCCGGAAGGATTTCACACTTTAGGACCAGAGCCCTTTTTGCGATTCGGCACTGCGTCGCTTTAACTGACAATTGAACCGTCGTGCAGCGTTGTACCCAAACGAAATTTGCATCCGTTTTTTCCCACAAATAGAGCTTTCTTTTGGTGGTATTTGATCACCTCGGCGTCATTTCTGATCGTCGCTATAAGCAAAAGAAGAGCGACAATTTTGCAAAAAAAAAAACAAATTTCTTACTTTTTGCTAAAATACAAATCCAAAAAATATATATAAAAAAAACATTTTTTTTCCATCGGTTTTGCCGATTTATATTCTTCCTCATATTTTTGGTAAAAAAAAAAAATCGCATTCGGCATTTGATTGGTTTGCGCAAAAGTTGCCGCGTTTACGGACGATGAGAATTAATTTCTGGGGTTTTTATTTTTTACTAGTAATGGCGGCGATCTGCGATTTTTAGCGGTACTGCGATATTGCAGCGGACATGTCGGACCATTTTGACACTTTTTTGGGACCATTGGCATTTATACAGCGATCAGTGCTATAAAAATGCACTGATTACTGTGTAAATGCCATTGGCAGTGAAGGGGTTACCTGGAGGGGGCGCTCTAAGGGTTAACTATATTCCCTGGGTGTGTTCTAACTGTATGTGGGCTGCCCTAGCTGGGGAAAGGGGATGATCATGGCTTCCATATACAGAAAGCCTGTGATCATCGCCCTTCCCCCTTCAACAGAACGGAGATCCGTGTTTACATACACGGACCTCCGTTCTTTCAATGCGGGGGGGGGGGGGGAGCCACACACCTGTCTATAGAAGACCATACAGCTCACAGTGCATAATGAGAATCATGAGGTTAATTCTAAGCGGTATGTGTGGAGAAGACCAGGCACTGCTCATCACCTGTCCAATACAGTCCCAACAGTGAAGCATGGTGGTGGCAGCATCATGCTGTGGGGGTGTTTTTCAGCTACAGGGACAGGACGACTGGTTGCAATCGAGGGAAAGATGAATGCGGCAAAGTACAGGGATATCCTGGACGAAACCTTCTCCAGAGTGCTCAGGACCTCAGACTGGGCCGAAGGTTTACCTTCCAACAAGACAATGACCCTAAGCACGCAGCTAAAATAACGAAGGAGTGGCTTCACAACAACTCTGTGACTGTTCTTGAATGGCCCAGCCAGAGCCCTGACTTAAACCCAATTGAGCATCTCTGGAGAGACCTAAAAATGGCTGTCCACCAACGTTTATCATCCAATCTGACAGGACTGGAGAGGATCTGCAAGGAGGAATGGCAGAGGATCTCCAAATCCAGGTGTGAAAAACTTGTTGCATCTTTCCCAAAAAGACTCATGGCTGTATTAGATCAAAAGGGTGCTTCTACTAAATACTGACCAAAGGCTCTGAATACTTAGGACCATGTGATATTTCAGTTTTTTTTTTTAATAAATCTGCAAAAATGTCAACAATTCTAAGTTTTTCTGTCAATATGGGGCGCTGTGTGTACATTAACCACTTCAGCCCCGGAAGGATTTCCCCTTTAGGACCAGAGCCCTTTTTGCGATTCGGCACTGCGTCGCTTTAACTGAAAATTGCGCGGTCGTGTGACGTTGTATCCAAACAAAATTTGCGTCCTTTTTTCCCCACAAATAGAGCTTTCTTTTGGTGGTATTTGATCCCCCCTGTGTCATTTCTGATCGCCGCTATAAACAAAAGAAGATCGACAATTTTGCAAAAAAACCCAAATTTCTTACTTTTTGCTAAAATACAAATCCAAAAAAAAAAAATATATAAAAAAACATTTTTTTTTCATCGGTTTTGGCCGATTTATATTCTTCCTCATATTTGTGATAAAAAAATTGCAATCGGCATTTGATTGATTTGCACAAAAGTGGTCGCGTTTACGGATGATGAGAATTAATTTCTGGGGTTTTTATTTTTTTAAATTTTTTTTACTAGTAATGGCGGCGATCTGCGATTTTTAGCGGTACTGCGATATTGGGGCGGACATGTCGGAACATTTTGACACTTTTTTGGGACCATTGGCATTTATACAGCGATCAGTGCTATAAAAATGCACTGATTATTGTGTAAATGCCATTGGCAGTGAAGGGGTTAACCTGCAGGGGGCGCTCTAAGGGTTAACTGTGTTCCCTGGGCGTGTTCTAACTGTGTTTGGGCTGCCCTAGCTGGGGAAGGGAAGTGATCACAGCTTCCATGTAGAGGAAGGCTGTGATCACAGCCCTTCCCCCCTCACAGGACGGAGGTCCGTGTTTACTTACACGGACCTGCGTTCTTTCACTCCGGGGGGGGGCATCGCGGGTGGCCGGCGGAGATCGAATCCGCCGCACCCGCTCCCTGGCCCTCCCCGGACACAGTGAGCGCTCACTGTGCGCGATCAGATGAAGGCGTTTTGCGCAGAGGAGCCACTCTGTCGCCGTCAATTGCCGATCATCGGTCGGCAAGCGGTTAATGAGGGGAGAAAATTAACTTAAATTATTTTAGCAAATGGCTACAATATAACAGAGTGAAAAATTTAAGGGGGTCTGAATACTTTCCGTACCCACTGTGTGTGTGTGTGTGTGTGTATATATATATATATATATATATATATATATATATATATATATATATATATAATTACACAGTGTTTATACTAAGTATATCTAAAGCCGGTTTTGTATAGAGTAAAAAATGGTAAAGTTTCTGTATTTTTTGTCATATTTTACTC
>BLSH010012269.1:1052745-1065952 GCA_018402905.1 Glandirana rugosa
ATATATATATATATATATATATATATATATATGTGTGTGTGTGTATATATATATATATATATATATATATATATATATGTGTGTGTGTGTGTGTGTGTCACCCATGCCTTTCATAAGTCTGGGGGAATTTATCACTCCGGGGGGGGGCATCGCGGGTGGCCGGCGGAGATCGAATCCGCCGCACCCGCTCCCTGGCCCTCCCCGGACACAGTGAGCGCTCACTGTGCGCGATCAGATGAAGGCGTTTTGCGCAGAGGAGCCACTCTGTCGCCGTCAATTGCCGATCATCGGTCGGCAAGCGGTTAATGAGGGGAGAAAATTAACTTAAATTATTTTAGCAAATGGCTACAATATAACAGAGTGAAAAATTTAAGGGGGTCTGAATACTTTCCGTACCCACTGTGTGTGTGTGTGTGTGTGTATATATATATATATATATATATATATATATATATAATTACACAGTGTTTATACTAAGTATATCTAAAGCCGGTTTTGTATAGAGTAAAAAATGGTAAAGTTTCTGTATTTTTTGTCATATTTTACTCTTAATTTCCTGTCCATGAGACACAACAGGAGGTGAGACATCCCCTCTCTATCCAACACTAAAAATGTAATTCAAGCTAGGTTGCATTGTGGTGGCTGGTTGGGATCTCATCTTCTACAATAGGGGTCTCCAAACTTTCTAAACAAAGGGCCAGTTTACTGTCCTTCAGACTTAAGAGGGGCCAGATTGTGGGCATTGGAAGTAGGAAAGTTCCCAATGTCAGTGGGAATGAATGCCCCATCATTGGTGTCATTGGGAGGATTTGTGCCCGAGGAATTTACCACTTCATTTGTATCAGGGGGGAATTATGCCCCATTGTTGGTATTAGTGGATGAAAATCATGCCCCAGGGGTCAGATAAAAGCAAGAAAATGTCCGAATTTGGCCCCTAGGCCATAGTTTGGAGACCGCTGTTCTAGAATATCAGACAAAACTACTTTGTTTTAAGTTAAGAGCTTTCTATGGGGAAAGCCTCACATTTTGGTTGTGTCACCAGCATAGAAGTCAGTAGAATCACTCCAAAGGGCCTTATGGCTGAAAAAAATTGCTGAAATCAACGCGATGGAAGACTTCGTAGCAACAGAAAACGGCCTCAAGGAGAAATTTTCTAAAAAATGGTTTTACTGGCACAAGTTTGTCTACTCCGAGGAGTACGCGGACTTAGTTCTATGAGCTCTTGAGAGTAGGAAAGAAAGAAAAAGGGGGAAGAAGAATCGAGTTGCACACCTGTATCAAGATGGAGTGGCTTTTTTTTTTTTTGTTTTGTCCCTTCTTTCTCGCTTTCTCTTGGCTTTGCTCTTCCACTTACTTCTCTAACTGCGACCCGCGGGTCCATTCTTGCTTTCTCTAGACCTAAAGTCACGGTGTTCACCATGCAAAAATGGCACATGGGATACAGAGACTCCTTCTATCTCGATACTCACAGTTGCAATGTTCTAGGCAATGTATTGTACACGGTTTGTTCTGAGATATCATTTTATGGTGTTTGGTCTCTGTATTTACTGTGTGTTCTTTTGAAAAATAAAGTATTGAAAAAAAAAAATAAATAAATAAAAAAAGAATCATTCCAAAGAAGACATGTCAGTAGGAGCTCTTTTAGAGTAGGGAAGGGTTACAACCTCTACAAACTTTTGTTGCTGTCTCTGTCCCCAACAGTGAGAATTATTTACTTTTTGTTGTGTGCTTGGTGCAGGAGGTCTCTTCACTGGGTACAAAAACCAACTCTTCTCTATCTATACATTAAATAATAAATGTGAGGGCACTAGAAACTAGGCACTGGGAAGGTAATTATTGATCTCCATTCTCACTAGTTAATCCTAGTAATGCATCAACAAAACCACTCCTGCTCTATGGTTAAAAAAGTGCAAATGAGTGTCCCAAGCATCTCTTGACACATTATATTACCAAAAGTATTGAATTAGAGCAAAGACTGCGAGCCAGGCCTTCTTGTCCACATCAGTGCCTGACCTGTCGAACATTCCCATAGACATAATCCTCCTGGACAGCCTTCCCAGAAGAGTTGAAGCAGTTATAGCTGCAAAAGAGTGGGGCAACTCAATATTGAACCCTACGGACTAAGACTGCCATTAAAGTTCATGTGCATGTAAAGGCAGGCGCCCCAATACATTTGGTAATATAGTGTATATTCATTTGGTATTGTTTTATTAGGGAAGAAAGGTAGAAGCTGGAAATCTTCAGTTAGCATTTACCACTTTCCTTTATTTCTACCACCATGAAAGCATAGACATCCTTACCTCCTGGAAATAACTGAAAGCTGAGAGTATCAGTTCATGTCCTCCCCTGACCAGACACACGGCTGCCAGAAGCTCTAGGACCAGGGCCTTCGTACTAAAGGAAAGGGCAAATTTATTTTAGATTGTTAAAGGATCAAGGGAACAAATAGTATGAAATCTGCTTATGCAATTGTCCTATTGGTGTGGAATGGTTGCTAGTAACAAGTCTGTTTCTCAATTACATACCAGTCATGTAAGTGCAATAGACAGCTGTAAGAAACAAACTGGAGAATTGGTGTTAATTTGTTCTGAAACAGTTGAGCCTGTCAAACCCATTGCTGTGGCCTGTCAAACTGTGGCAACAGAAGAAAGGGAAGGTTTGAGGCCACGATGCTAGAAAAGGGCATATGTATATACTAAATTAATTGTGCGCTCTGAAAACAAAACTGTCGAGAGTGAGCTGCCATTGCAGACTTCATCCTAAACATTATGGTTTTCCAGGCTGCTATGCTGGCCCACTGGCTTCAGTACTTGATTTACTGATCAGAGACATGAATGCAGATCAGGAAAGCCTGGGAAAAGTTCATTTGTATTGTTGTTCTGGATTGGTGTCTTAGATGTAGCATCCTCTTAGGATGCTAAGCAAATGTAGTTTTTGGCTCCTTCTGTAGTTAACGGAGCAGTGATTGGTTGGTCTGGTCTGTTCAGGGTTTCACAGGCTAAGGGTTTGATTGCTTCTCCCTGCCTCTAGAAGAAGTTTCCAGGAAATAGGGAGGGAGATTCAAATGAACAGTCTGAATTATTTATCAATTCCTAGCCAGTCTCTGGAGATGTGTCCCCAGAAGGTTACTGGGGAGGTTATAGATAGAACAATCTCTCCAGAGCTTCAAACTCTCTCTTCAGGAGGGTTCCAAAGCCACGGGATCGGCTGCCCATGCAGCCCATGGACTGTGTAGTTGTTGTTGAGGCCTCAGCTGTGTCAGGCATTAGGGCCTGGATTTGTCTCCTGAGGAGCCAGCTATATGACTTCACCACAAGGGATCTGGTCTGGAGGAGGATTTTCTCCTTCCAGGAGGCTGGAAGGTGGCGGCTGCCCTGAATTTCTTCATGGAGATTGTGTGCTTTTGGAATATAAGTGCCAAAGGTAGCTTGGACTGAGACAGCTCTCACAGGGTTTCAGAGTACTGGCCTTTCCCTTGTCCACAGTAGAATCCTGGAGTGAGAGTATAGAGGAAAGTGTCCCTCAGTTACAGTGCAGCCTACTAGAAACCACATTGGGTATCAATAGCTGTGTAGTGGCACAAGGTAACTAGATGCTACAGAGAACTGCCTTATGATCTACAACTGTGAGGCCTTAGACCAGGGGTAGGGAACCTGCGGCTCTCCAGCTGTTGTAGAACTACATTTCTCATCATGCTTCTGGGAGTAATTGTATCCATCAGCCTTGCAATGCCTCATGGGAAATGTAGTTCTACAACAGCTGGAGAGCCGCAGGTTCCCTACCCCTGCCTTAGACTGTCTGATGTCCCCAATATCCTCCAGACAGAGACAAGGGAGCAGATTGTTCTCTCATTGCTGTTACTTATCATTCTTGGAGTATCCCATGCCCTATCCCCTCTCCTATATAAAGTTCTGCAGGCAATACATTTCAAAAAGACATCCCCTAGATTGAGTTATTGGAGCCGGAGTGCATGGACTGGTGCTTGTGGTGGTGGGCAGCCTCCATACGATTTGGGAAGATCAGGCTCTTACCAGCATCCCCTGCGGGGTGTAGCGCTACACAAAATTTTGAGGAGGCTCAACACGACAGCCAGGTACCTGGTATTTCTAAAAGTAGAGGCAAGTAATGGCGGCCTCTGTGTCAGCTCATGATGGGCTTCCTTTAATTACTATACAAGTTAGCAGTTGGAAGGAAATGAAGGAAAAGGAAAATAAAGAACATCCTGAAAAAATAAGCAATGTCAGATGATATCACATGCTGTACTCACCGGGGGTTCTTGTTGGTGAGGCTGAGGGTAATCTGATTGACACAGGAGAGGTGGGACATCACCATACTGAATCCAGACTGTATGGAAAGACGACTAATAATTTAATACAATATACATCAATACAGATATGGATCTATTACCAACTAACTAACCAGATATAGTCAAATCTTAGACTGATGACAATCTGCCTCCCAATTGGTGGTCTTCCAGGCAAGTGCTTGAGTTTCTTAAAGTGGATTTCCACACTGGGTCCTGTATACCCCCCCAGTGATTCCAGCAGCCAAATTGCATTAAAAAGTTCTTGTGTGGCCTCAGCAATCATAACATTTTTCAGCTTTTCACTATCCCAGTTATATCCTCGGGAATGCAAGTGACGATTGGATTTAGACTCTTCCTGTATTGCTATCCTCATTACAGGTATTAATGAATTAAAAGGTCAATACTTTTTCTCTTAGTCAATGTTCTACTTAAGGGCGCATTCACACCTCACCCTGCACAGCGCCATTGCAAGACAATGGAAAAAGCCTGTGTGTGTGCTAGGAAAAAAAAAAAAAAGTGTACTGTGTACAATACTTTGTTTTAGCACAGTGGGTTGCGGTACAAATTACTACATCGCAACACTGCTGAGTGAATATAACTTTTGACATTTCAAGTTCTAACAAAAAATAAAACTAAACAGTGCGATGCGCAAGGAAGGATCAACGCAATGGCACGGTTTCCTCCCAGTGCACAATGGCCATGTGATTAGCAAGCTTTCCTGTTGCAGATTTTTCTCACACTTCCTGTCTGCTAAAAGGCTGTCCCTAAAACAGGTAGCAAAAGGGAAATTTATCTAATGGAGCCTCTTATAACCGTAAAACATGACAGTTGTTCTAATCATTCCCTATCCAAAATCGAGAAAAAACAGCGTGGGTTTTAGATACACTAATATCTGCCTCAATGTTATGCCACAATATCCTCCTCCAGAGACCATGTGGCGAAAACTCCACTGATCATAAAGCTGTACACAGTTTGGTGTCCATTATTCAACAGAATACAATGAGGTCTGAAGTGTTATGCCCTCATGCAATAAACATTTACTGTATAACTGTATATATATATATATATATATATATACATATATATATATATATATATATAACCAAAACAAATCGGTTCAGAAATTATGTTATGTGTAATAAAATGGAATGACACAGGGAAAAAGTATTGAATACATGAAGAAAGGGAGGTGCAAAAAGGCATGGAAAGCCAAGACACCAGCTGAACTCTATCAGTAATTCAAAAGCAATCCTGCCCCTTGTCAGTGCAAATTAATATCAGCTGATTCAGTCTCCACTGATGGCCTATAAAAAGGTGTCTCATTACCAAGGTGTCACACACGAAATCTCTCATGATGGGTAAAAGCAAAGAGCTCTCTCAAGACCTTTGCAACCTTATTGTTGCAAAACATACTGATGGCATTGGTTACAGAAGGATTTCTAAACTTCTGAATGTTACGGTGAGCACTGTTGGGGCCATAATCTGAAAGTGGAAAGAACATAATTTCACCATAAACCAGCCACGGCCAGACGCTCTTTGCAAGAATAATCAGAAGAGTTGTCCAAGAGCCAAAGACCACTTGTGGAGAGCTTCAGGAAGACCTGGAATTAGCAGGTACAATTTTTTCTAAGAGAATAATAAGTAATGCACTCAACCGCCATGGCCTGTATGCACACTCACCACGCAAGACTCCATTGGTGAAGAAAGAGCACGTTAAAGCTTGTTTAAAGTTTGCTGCACAACAATTAGACAAGCCTGTGAAATACTGTGAGTATATAGTCTGGTCAGAGGAGACCAAAATTTAACTCTTTGGAAGTTTGGAGGTTAAAAGGCACTGCACATCACCCCAAAAACACCCCCATACCATCAGTGGGAGGTGGGCACATCATGGTGTGGGGCTGTTTTTCAGAATACTGTACTGGCAAACTTCGTGGCATTGAAGGAAGGATGAAAGGAAAAATGTACCAAGACATTCTTGATCTGCTGCCATCTACCAGAATGATGAAGATAAAATGAGGGAGGACATTTCAGTAAGACAATGATTCCAAGAACAAAGCCAATGAAACTCTCAATTGGTTTCAAATAAAGAAAATAAAGTTGCTAGAATGGCCCAGCCAATCACCTGACTTGAATCCAATAGAAAACCTATGGGAAGTACTAAAAAGAGGCCCACGGAACCTTCAAAATTTGAAGACTGCTTGTGTGGAAGAATGGGCCAAAATCACACCTGAGCAATGCATGCAACTCGTTTCTCCATACAGGAGGCCTTTTGAAGCTGTCATTACCAACAAAGGATTTTGTACCAAGTATTAAATAAATTCAGTTTGCGTGTTCAATACTTTTTCCCGGTGTCCTTCCATTTGATTACACATAACTTCATTTCTGAACTTATTAGTTTTGGAGTCTTTGTATGTATGGATTGCATGGGTTGTTACCAACATTTGGTGAATATTTCAAGTCAATTGCACCTTTAGAAATATATTTACCTAGAAAAATGGTGTCATGTTCAATATCTATTTTACCCGCTGTGTGTGTGTGTGTGTTTGTTTTTATATATATATTGCTGTCAACTCTCAATATGAGATCCAAAGAGCTGTCACTATCAGTGAAGCAAGCCATCATTAGGCTGAAAAAACAAAACAAACCCATCAGAGAGATAGCATAAACATTAGGTGTGGCCAAATCAACTGTTTGGAAAATCCTTAACCACTTCCTTACTGGGCACTTAAACCCCCCTCCTGCCCGAACCAATTTTCAGTTTTCAGCGCTGTCGCTCATTGAATGACAATTGCGCGGTCGTGCAACGTTGTACCCAAACAAAATTTGCGTCCTTTTTTTCCCACAAATAGAGCTTTCTTTTGGTGGTATTTGATCCCCTCTGCGTCATTTCTGATCGCCGCTATAAACAAAAAAAGAGCGACAATTTTGAAAGAAAACCAATATATTTTACTTTTTGCTATAATACATATCCAAAAATAAAAAAAAACAAATTTATTCATCAGTTTTGGCCGATATATATTCTACATATTTTTGGTAAAAAAAAAATCGCAAATCGGCGTTTATTGATTGGGTTGCGCAAAAGTTATAGCGCCTACAAACTATGGACATTGATTTATGGAGTTTTTATTTATTTATTTTTTTTTACTGGTAATGGCGGCGATCTGCGATTTTTATCGGTACTGCGACATGTCGTACGTTTTTGACACTTTTTTGGGACCAATGACATTTATAAAGAGATCAGAAATTTAAATGTCCACTGATTACTGTATAAATGTCATTGGCAGTGAAGGGGTTAACTAGCAGGGGGCAGTGAAGGGGTTAACAATGTTCCCTGGGTGTGTTCTAACTGTGGGGGGGGGGCGGGGCTGGTCGGGACATAACAGATCTAACTGATCCCAGTGACAGGGATCAGTAGATCTGTTATACCCCCTGTCACAGAACGGGGAACCGTGTTTACTTCGGCGGTTCCCCGTTCCTCCTCTCTGAAAGGAGATTGCGGGTCTTTGGCGGACATCGGGTCCGCCCGACCCGCGGGCACGCTCCCGCAGTGTGCGGCGGCACGTGCGCGTGCCCGCGGGAGCGCGCCCAGCACAAGCCAAATGGGAGGACGTCTATTGAGCCGCGCTGTAGCCGTCATTCGGCTATGGCGTGGGTGGGAGGTGGTTAAAAAGAAAGAAGACACCGGTAAGCTCACCAACACCAAAAAACCCGGAAGACCACGGAAAACAACTGTGGTGGATGACCAAAGAATTATTTCCCTGGTGAAGAAAACATCCTTCACAACAGTTGGCCAGATCAAGAACACTCTCCAGGAGGTAGGTGTATGTGTGTCAAAGTCAACAATCAAGAGAAGTCTTCACCAGAGTGAATACAGAGGGTTCACCACAAGATATAAACCATTAGTGAGCCTCAAAAACAGGAAGGCCAGATTAGAATTTGCCAAACAACATCTAAAAAAGCCTTCACAGTTCTGGAACAACATCCTATGGACAGATGAGACCAAGATCAACTTGTACCAGAGTGATGGGAAGAGAAGAGTATGAAGAAGGAAAGGAACTGCTCATGATCCAAAGCATACCACCTCATCAGTGAAGCATGGTGGTAGGTAGTGTCATGGCATGGGCATGTATGGCTGCCAATGGAACTGATTCTCTTGTATTTATTGATGATGTGACTGCTGACAAAAGCAGGATGAATTCTGAAGTGTTTGGGGCAATATTATCTGCTCATATTCAGCCAAATGCTTCAGAACTCATTGGACGGCGCTTCACAGTGCAGATGGACAATGACCCGAAGCATACTGCAAAAGCAACCAAAGAGTTTTTTAAGGGAAAGAAGTGGAATGTTATGCAATGGCCAAGTCAATCACCTGACCTGAATCCGATTGAGCATGCATTTCACTTGCTGAAGACAAAACTGAAGGGAAAATGCCCCAAGAACAAGCAGGAACTGAAGACAGTTGCAGTAGAGGCCTGGCAGAGCATCACCAGGGATGAAACCCAGCGTCTGGTGATGTCTATGCGTTCCAGACTTCAGGCTCTAATTGACTGCAAAGGATTTGCAACCAAATATTAAAAAGTGAAAGTTTGATTTATGATTATTAATCTGTCCCATTACTTTTGGTCCCTTAAAAAGTGGGAGGCACATATACAAACTGCTGTATTTCCTACACCGTTCACCTGATTTGGATGTAAATACCCTCAAATTAAAGCTGAAAGTCTGCAGTTAAAGCACATCTTGTTTGTTTCATTTCAAATCCATTGTGGTGGTGTAGAGAGCCAAAAAGATTAGAATTGTGTCGATGTCCCAATATTTATGGACCTGACTGTGTATATATATATATATATATATATATATATAAAACCCAACCCATAGCCTGGTTTATACAGATGCACGGTCAAATCAAGGAGCGAGCCCCAGAACTAACCAGTCAACAATTACAGATATTTGGACCTAAAGGCTGTTTATACATCAATCAAAGGGAACTGGCTGCTACTACTCCAAATTACCGTTCAATATCTGTTCTTGGGTCAGAAGATGCCACTACATGTCACATTATAGTGCTCAGGCACACAGGGAGCGGGGCCATTTGTTAGCACATTGTGATGGAACAGACACTGAGAATGAAATAGCATTCATAATAGAAGCCATAAACTCCCTACCAAATTCAACTTAAGAGGAGGCTATATGAAGAGGTGTCTGCAAAGGATGCCCCTCTGACTGGCCTGATGTATGGAGGAAACTTGAGTTATACATGCGATTTTCCCATGGTATTCTGGTAAGGAGACTTGCTGGACATGTTGGTGGATTGTGTTTTCCTTCCTTTTCTATGCACAAGTGCTGGTGTTGGGATTCCCATTTCATCTGCGAATCCTCTATGGACTGTATATTTGAACGTTTTTAGCGCTGCAATATTATTTTCTACATAAAGATGGCCCAGGCTATAAGACAATTGAAAAGACCCAGAAACTGAGCTGCAGCACGGTGGCCAAGGCCATACAGCAGTTTAACAAGACAGGTTCCACTCAGAACAGGCCTCGCCTTGGTCGACCAAAGAGATAGTCTTTGGGAAATAGACGTATGAGTGCTGCCAGCATTGCTGCAGTTTGAAGGGGTGGGGGTCAGCCTGTCAGTGCTCAGACCATACGCCGCACACTGCATTAAATTGGTCTGCATGGCTCAGAAGGAAGTCTCTTCTAAAGATGATGCACAAAAAAGCCCGCAAACAGTTTGCTGAAGACAAGCAGACTAAGGACATGGATTACTGGAACCAGGTCCTGTGGTCTGATGAGACCAAGAGAAACTTATTTGGTTCAGATGGTGTCAAGAGTGTGTGGCAGCAACCAGGTGAGGAGTAAAAAGACAAGTGTGTCTTGCCTACAGTCAAGCATGGTGGTGGGAGTGTCATGGTCAGGGGCTGCACGAGTGCTGCCGCCACTCGGGAGCTACAGTTCATTGAGGAAACCATGAATGCCAACATGTACTGTGACATACTGAAGCAGAGCATGATCCCCTCCCTTCGGAGACTGGGCCGCCGGCAGTATTCCAACTTAACGACCCCAAACACAACTCCAAGATGACCATTGCCTTGCTAAAGAAGCTGAGGGTAAAAGTGATGGAGTGGCCAAGCATGTCTCCAGACCTAAACCCTATTGAGCATCTGTGGGGCATTCTCACATGGAAGGTGGAGGAGTGCAAGGCATCTAACAACCACAAGCTCAGTGATGTCGTCATGGAGGAGTGGAAGAGGACTCCAGTGGCAACCTGTGAAGCTCTGGTGAACTCCATGCCCAAGAGGGTTAAGGCAGTGCTGGAAAATAACGGTGGGCACACAAACTATTGACACTTTGGGCCCAATTTCGACATTTTCACTTAGGGGTGTATTCACTTTTTCTGCCAGCGGTTTAGACATTAATGGCTGTGTGTTGAGTTATTTTGAGGGGACAGCAAATTTACACTGTTATACAAGCTGTAGATGCACTACTTTACATTGTAGCAAAGTGACTCTGCTTCAGTGTTGTCACATGAAAATATATATTAAAATATTTACAAAAAGGTGAGGGGCGTACTCACTTTTGTGAGATACTGTGTGTGTGTGTGTGTGTGTGTGTGTGTGTGTGTGTGTGTATATATATACACACACACACACACACACACACACACACACACACACACACATACACATACACAGTGGGGCAAAAAAGTATTTAGTCAGCCACCAATTGTGCAAGTTCCCCCACTTAAAAAGATGAGAGGCCTGTAATTTTCATCATAGGTACACTTCAACTGAGAGACAGAATGAGAAAAAAAAATCCAGAAAATCACATTGTCTGATTTCTAAAGAAATTATTTGCACATTATGGTGTAAAAAAGGGATTTTATTAAAACTTACCGTAAAATCCTTTTTTCCGAGTTCACTGACAGACGCAGCTCTTCATAACTTTATGGGGTTTTATGTTCGTCCTACCAGGAGTTAACTAGGCAGGGAAAAGAAATCAGCTGGCCCCTCCCCTGGGGGCCGTCCTCTTTTCCTACATTAAAACCCCCCTCCCAGAGGAGCTCTCCAGTTTGTACACAAGCCGTACCAAAACAGAGCCCAGAGGGGTGGGTGCTGCGTCTGTCAGTGAACTCGGAGAAAAGGATTTTACGATAAGTTTTATTAAAATCCCTTTTTCTCCTACGTTCACTGACAGACGCAGCTCTTCATGACTTTGTGGGGACGTCCCCAAGCTGTGTCAAAAAAGAGGGGTGGGTAAACGCAAACAACTGTACCCAACTGAACCTCGGAGGAGGCGCCAAACGCGCCTACACCGCCACCTGCAGAACTTTGCGGCCAAAAGCAGCATCCGAAGATGCAAACACATCAACTTTGTAAAACTTAGTAAAAGTGTGAACCGAGGCCCAAGTGGCCGCCTAGCACACCTGTGACACCGAGGCCCGGTGTCTGAAGGCCCAGGAAGTACTAACCGCCCGGGTAGAATGAGCCGTGACTGGAAAAGGGGGACCTTTCCCCGAACAGAATACGCATGGGTCACGTTTTTTCTAATTCACTGAGAAATCGTAGCCGAAGAGGCCGCCAAACCTTTGCGCGGGCCCACTGGCAGAACAAACAAGGCGTCAGCTTTACGAAAAGAAGCTGTAGCAGCCAAGTACACCCGTAAGGCCCTAACTACGTCCAAGGCATGCAACTCGAATTCCTTCGGGTGCGATGGACGAAGGCACAAGGAAGGTAGAACAATATCTTCATTGATATGAAAAGAAGAGACTACCTTTGGAAGAAAGAAATAAAGGGGTCGCAAGACCGCCTTATCCTATGAATCACCAAATAAGGAGACTTGCACGATAGGGCAGCCAATTCCGACACTCGTCTGGCAGAAGTGATGGCAACCAAAAAGGCCACCTTCTGCGACAGAAGTTGTAAGGGGATCTCCCTGATCTTTTTATAAGGTGGTTTTTGAAGAACAGAAAGCACCAGATTCAGATCCCATGGAGCCATCGGGGATCTCACCCGAGGCGCCACATGTCGCACACCTTGTACAAAGGTAAGAATCAGAGTACGAAGCCAAAGGTCTCTGAAAAAATATGGCTAAGGCCGAGATCTGGCTCCTTAAGAGTACTCAAAGCCAACTGCTTATTCAGACCCTGCTGAAGAAAGTCAGTACCCTGGAGACTACAAACAAGCGAGGGTTGTAGCCCTCCGCCTCGCACCAGGCAATATAAACCTTCCAGGTACGGTGATAAATCTTGCGAGAGGTGCACTTGCGAGCTCTCAACAAGGTGGGGATCACGGAGTCGGCCACTCCCCTATCCCTCAGCACCTGGGACTCAATAGCCAAGCCGTCAAGCCAGCGAGGGTAAAGCGGGGTGCAAGATGGGTCCTAGAGACAGAAAGTCGTCTCGCATCGGAAGCCGCCAGGGGACGTCTGCCACCATTTGCACCACGTCGGCGTATCAAGTGCGCCGAGACCAATCCGGGGCCACCAGAATGGTCGGAATTCCTTCCATCGCTATTCTGCGCACCAATCTCGGGAGCAGACGTATGGGAAGAAAAAGCGTACAGGAGGAAAAAGAAGGGTATGCAGACGAGGGCTCTAACCACGCGTCTTATCGCTACCTTCCTTAAGGCTGGTAAGACCACCGGGGCCTAACCAGAGCCGCGTGAACTATGCGGCTGCACCACGTTTACCACCGTCTGCAGGGGACCGCCGAAGGCTACGCTCTGCTGAAAGACAGAGATCCTGGGTAGAACGTGGGGCGAAATGGGAGCGACCGAACTGCCGAACCGATAACTCAGGGTCCACGACTCCCTATCCCCTCACCGGCTGAGGCACTAGGGGTGGAACAACTCTCGAGCGTTCACGTGGAGAGCGTTCTAAATAGTGGCATGGACCTTCCAAATAT
>BLSH010012269.1:1075909-1090108 GCA_018402905.1 Glandirana rugosa
CGAGGAATTCACCTATTTTTTTGTAGAGTCTTTTCGTGTCGTACTGGACTCGGTCACTACTAGTCCGTCACACCTCTAACGTCATTCTGTAGTCACTTATATAGAATGACCGCGCCAGCAGCGCTCCTACCTTGACATAACACTACAATATGTGAGTAATGATTAAATGATACAAAAAGAAATTGTCCTAAAAGGTTATTTGCGGGTTATGCAATATGCCGTTCAAATATTCATACGATGACAGTCCACCATGTGAAATTACAGTCCATCTGTGAAAGAATGGCTCCACTGTGATCGCTGTCCTTAATCACCATCAATCACCACAACTGGGTCCCACTCCCTATAGACTCAACACTTAAGTGTAAGGCATATATCACTGATGTCTTACTGCAATCTCCACACTGCCTGATCATCACTGGCTCAGGTCATGCTGTGCTTTTCTGAGATGTTTTTTTATCCACTTAAGGAGCACCCCCCCCCCCCCCCCCCACGCAGATATACTGCGGCAGGGTGGTCCTCCTGCACAAAATCACGCACAGGTACGTGATTTCATGCAGTGGGCCTGGGGCTCATGCCGCCAGCGACCCGCTCCCACTGTGATTGGAGCCAATCAGCGGGTCCGACGGCTGCGACTGGCACCCCATGATCGTTGACAGGAAAGGCAGAACAGCGGTCTGCCTATGTCAACAAGGCAGACCGCTATTCTATGAGGGAGAAAGATGGAGATCTTGTTTCTCTTCTAAGCAGAAACACAGATCTCTGTGTTCCTCCAGTCACCGCATTCCCCCTACATTTAAAAAGCACTCCCTATATGCACACTTAACCCTTTGATCGCCCCTGATGTTAACCCCCTTCCCTGCCAGTATCATAAGTACAATGTCAGTGCATATTTAGCACTGATCACTGTATTAGTGTCACTGGTCCCCAAAAAGTGTCAAAAGTGTCAGTTAGGTGTCCGATTTGTTCGCTGCAATTTGTCCCACTAGAAATCACTGATCGTCACCATTACTAGTAAAATAAAGAAATAAACAAAAATTCCATAAAACATCCCCTAGTTTGTAGACCCTATAACTTTTGCTAAAACCAATCAATATACACTTATTAGGAATTTTTTACCAAAAATATGTAGCACAATATATATTGGCCTCAACTGATGAAGAAATTAAAGAGGAGGTAAACCCCGATGGGGTTTACTTCCTCTATATCCCCCTGCAAAGTAAAAACATAATAGGCTACTATACATCGCATAGTAGCCCATCATGTGTCACTTACCTGCAAAAGAAGCCTGCGACATCCAGCGATGTCCCCTGTGCAGGCAGCGTCCATCTTCTGACCCTCTTCCTTCCAGGGGCCGTGACTCCAGCCAGTCACAGAGTGACGTCACTCCCGCGCATGCACACAGGAGCCGCCAGTCACGGCACGATCACAGTGAAGAAACGGCACGGAGGCAGTGTTGCCAACCGCCCGTAAATTTACGGACAGCCAGTAAAAACAGGGCAGTTTTTTTTTGGGTGTCCGTAAAAGTCCGTAGCAGCCGAAAAGTGCCAGTAAAAACGGCAGCCATCGGCTCCGGTCAGAGATGCGTTTGTGCAATTATGGAAATCCCTAAGCGGCAAGTGAGAAGATCCGATCCGGACCCTGAAACGAGTTGGACGACCACTCCCTCCTGCTGCCAGCTAGTGCCTCTGCTCAGCCCATCCTCCCTCAAATGAGGTTACTGCATTTTCCCGCCACACCACCGCCAGCCAGCACCTGACCGGAGCAGACGCTCCGGATGGATGGATGGATCCTCCTGATTCCTGCCTGCCTCCCTGCTCTGGCTGACCCTGCAGACCTCCTGGTGACAGTGGTGAGTGCAGTACACTTCCTCTTCAAGCCAGCCAAAAAGAGTCGGGACAGTGAGTGTGGGACTGTTTGACACCCACACTGTCTCTGCTCACTCTAACAGACAGCTGCGAGCCAGGCTGCCAGAGTCTCTCTCTCTTGGTGTGCACTGTATGAGTGCAGTGTGCACTGGATAAGTGGCAGGAGGTAATGGAAGGATGGTGTAATGGAAACAGGAGGTGATGGGGATGGTGTGATGGAGATGGAGGGATGGTGACAGGAAGTGATGGGGGGGATTGTGTGATGGAGACAAGAGGTGATGGAGGGATGGAGATGGGGGGGGGGGATGGTGTGATGGAGAAGAGGGGTGATGGAGGGATGGAGACTGGAGGAATAAAACAGTAGGTGATGGAGACAGGAAGTCTTTAGAAGTGAGGACATAAATTCTGTTGATCTTAGTGGCTACCAGGGATTTCACCTCACTTTCTGTGGTGGTTATGGTACAGAAATTATGGGGGAATCTCTACAATTTGACATAGGTGACAAAACTGATGGACTAAATAATCTGTCCTTATTATATTGAAAATAACAGAAATATGTTTTTTTTACCTTGCTATCTACCTTTAATCACATTGCTATTTGCACAGTGCACTTGCTTGTAACCTAAATACTGAAATTTGCACTGAAAACTAATTGTGTAACTTTTGTAAAATGTCAGTAAAAACGTGGTTGTGCCAGTAAATTTTGGGTGTTGTGCCAGTAAATTTCAATCTGGTAGGTTGGCAACACTGCACGGAGGCCGTTCATTCACTGCGCATGTGCCCAATGACGTGGGCACATCACAGTACACTGTTTATCTCCTAAACCTTGCAGGTTTGGGAGATATGCAGTGCACCTACAGGTAAGCCTTATTATAGGCTTATCTGTAGGTTAAAGTGGTTGTCAAGAGTTGACAACCACTTTAAGAAATTTGATTTTTAAAATTTTTTTTATTGGATCTATTTTACAGCAGAAAGTAAAAAATGTTTTTCCTTTCAAAATTGGCCTTTTTTTTGTTTATAGCGCAAAAAATAAAAACCGCAGAGGTGATCATATACCACCAAAAGAAAGCTCTATTTGTGGGGGAAAAAGGACGTCAATTTTATTTGTGTACAGCATCGCATGACCGCATGTGTAATTGTCAGTTAAAGTAATGCAGTGCCGTATCGCAAAAAAAGGCCTGGTCAGGAAGGGGGGTAAACCTTCCAGGGCTGAAGTGGTTATAATCCACATGAACTTTACACCTCCTGCTCTTCGGTTGGGTTTATTACAGCTTCTGGTCACTGTCATTTAATGAAAGAGATTGTTTTATTGGACTCAAGTAATGAATTAAAGAAATTAAGACATCAGAAATGTTACTTCGGGTTCATCTCTGGATTTTTTCTCACTGTATTCTGACTACAGGAGTTGTCTTGGCTTTCTGGCAAAATAACTTCTCTTCCAAAAATTGACACATGAACCCAAAAAGCAGGTGTAAAGTTAATGTGGACTGTAAAGAATCAGATCTCAGAAAGGGACCGATCCTATATGTTCATGTGTCAATTATACGAAAATAAGTTATTTTGGCAGATCGCAACAACAACTCCTGTAGTCGGAATGCAGTGAGAAAAAAATCTAGAGATGAACCCGTAGTAACATTGCAGGCTCCGCAGATCGGCATTGCATTTTTCACTACAGGGGTTGTCGCGGCTATCTGGCAAAATAACTTCTCTTCCTAGAATTGACACATGAATGTATAAGGATCTGTCCCTTTCGGAAATCTGGTTCTTTATAATTCACATTAGCTTTACACCTGCTTTTTGGGTCAATTTTAGGAAGAGAAATGATTTTGCCTGTAGTCAGAATGCAGTGAGAAAATTTTTTTAGAGATGAACCCGAAGTAATATTGCAGGCTCCACAGATCTGCATTTCTGATGTCTCAAATTCTTTGATTTGTTACTGGAGCCCAATAAAACAATCTCTTTCATTAAATGACAATGACCAGAAGCTGTTAGAAACCCAACCGAAGAGCAGGAGTTGTAAATTTCATGTGGATTATAAAGAACCAGATCTCAGAAAAGCACAGCATGACCCGCAATATCCAGAGCCAGTGATGATCAGGCGGTGTGGGGATTGCAGTGAGACATCAGTGATATATGCCTTACACCTACCTAAGTGTGGTAAGTGTTGAATCTATAGGGAGTGGGACCCAGTTGTGGTGATTGATGGTGATTAAGGACACTGATCACAACGGAACCATTCTTTCGCAGATGGACTGTAATTTCACAGACTTGGTGGACTGTCATCGTATGAATATTTGAACGGCATATTGCATAACCCGCAAATAACCTTTTAGGACGATTTCTTTTTGTATCATTTAATCATTACTCACATATTGTAGTGTTATGTCAAGGTAGGAGCCCTGCTGGCGCGGTCATTCTAAATAAATGGTTTTAACTCATTTGTTTATGAGGGAATTATAGCATGTGATCACATAGTTTTGTGTTTATCAATTAACCAGTGAATATTAGGAGTTAATTGGAATTAATTTCACTATCCGTGAGCGCTCTGGAGGCAGGCTGATATTTTTATCCAATAGTCTAGAAAAAAATTACTACAAAATTCCTAAACGTCTTCTCCCACTTTTAGTCATCTGGATGTCGACTAGTACTGAAATCCAGCAGTAGCCTCCATAGGGCTTATTATACTAAGTGGAATATGTGACTCTACAATACAGAATTGTGACAGCTCACATCTCTCCCTGCAGTGCCAACCAGAGAAGGCTTTTTTAATTTTTATTCTTTCAGCTATTGGCTTGCAGCATTCTGTGCACATAAAAGCTTTAATGTTACCTCTACAAAACAATTATCTATAAGCAAGGCCTACGCCATCCGAATATCAGAGCGGTGCCACATCCCAATGTATACATAAAAAAGGGGAAAAAAATGGACGAGACTTGGAGGCATCAGAAAGGCACTTGGATTTAAACAAATTTATTTTATTGATACAACTACTTAAAATCCATTTAAAACAGAGCATATTACATGCACAAATGAGCAATGTGTATAGAACAAGATGTGTCATACAAAACAACCCCTACACATTTTGACAAACTCAGAGTTTCTTGTTACATTAGAAACTAGATAAAGAAGATAAATAACAATAAGAAAACAATCTGGAAAAACATATTTTGGTATATTCATAGATATCAAACATATCAATAAATCTTACACAATGTATGCAGAGAGCTCATACACTGACACCAATTCCAGCTTCAGAGGAGTACAGGAAACCACTAAAAGGAAGGCCATTGTGTATATAATAAAAATTGTATTAAATTATAAACACACCCTAATATGGAGGTGTACAAAATATAAACTTTATAAGTGGGAAAAGGGGGTACTTGCATCTTCTAATCACACAGGTCAAGTAGAGCCCGGGGCATAAGGCCAACACTGCAGTAGAAAAACCTCTAAGGTTCCAATAATAGTGGTTACGAAATAGGTTGATTTTGGACAAAGGGATAGAGGTTATATTGAGCAACAGAGAAATCCTAAAATGACCCAAGGACCTGAATAGATAAAGGAAGAACTCCCCTGGAAAACACCAGGGGGGCATTCATTAAATTAGAGCCCCATATAGCTTGGGTGCCCCAAGTAAAATGCTAAATATAAACAAATATTTTTTACCTCTATCTCCCCAGTATGGCTTGCCTGATCAAGCAAGGTTGTGTTGAGAGATTCAATGCTCGACTAGTAGCAGGATGAATGTCAGCTGAAGAGCTGGCAAATTACATCCTGCTTTTGAACCAACAAAAAAAAAAATATGCCAATTAGGTCTAATCGCTGTCTCAGGAAAAAGAGCTGAGACAGCCAAGCATAAATGTGGTTTCCGTTCACAGGAGAAGATCCCGCTCTAAGTCACATGTGGCGTGCTTTCCACGCCAACAGAGCCTTCTCCCATCACACGCCGCAGAGAGGGGCGTCACTTCCGGTGGACGTGGGACGTCACATCCATCTAGGATGCTGTGATGCCAGCACGTTCAGCATGATCTGCAACCCGGATGCACTGGGAGTGACACCGGGCAGAAGAACCGCGCAGACTTCTCCTGGACAAAAGTCCTAAACCCAAGGTGGAAGCAGACTAGCCACAACCATCCAGGGAGAGAAGTAGGTCCTCCACTCCAGTAAATACTCTGTGGGGGCTACCCATGCTGGGTTTCCTAAACCGGATCCAAGGAGTGGATTGGTGTCACATAAATGAGAAAAAACACATGAAACAAAATTAACAAATTTAATAAACAAAATTGAAAACATAATCAAAACCGTTTAAACTGAACTAAACCAAAAAACTGTAACCATAAGAAAGGGAGAATGAAAAAGAAAAAAAATCTGCATACATTGTGTAAGATTTATTGAGATGTTTGATATCTATGAATATACCAAAATATGTTTTTCCAGATTGTTTTTTGATTATTTATCTTCTAGTGTCTAATGTACGTTCAACAAGAAACTCCCTGAAGACTCGTTTTGTCGAAATGCGTAGGGGTTGTGTTGTGTTATAGTACTTCATATTGGTATGGCACATCTTGTTATATACACATTGCTCATTCGGGCATGTAACATGCTCTGTTTTAAATGGATTTAAAATATTTGTGTCAAAAAAATTATTTTTATATTTACTTAAATCCAAGTGTCTTTCTGATGCCTCAAGTCCTGTCCAACCCCCCCCCCCCCCGTGCTCTTCGGCAGTCAAAACAGTCCTATCCTGAACGAGATTCTTTTATGTTCAGGAGAGGAAGGTTGCAGGAGATTGAAGCCCCCCTAACCGCAAAAGGTCCTAAACTCTGGAAGAAGCCTATGGGTACATTGGAACATAGGCTTTTATGGCGTTGAGTTTAGGAGCTTTGGCAAAAAAAGCCAAAAGCTTGAGTTTAGGAGCTGTACTGTACATGAAGCCTTAGTGTGAAGCCAATGTATTTAAACCTATACAATACAAACATGGAGGATTCAGTGAAAGGGCAGAAGTCTTCTATTTTGTTAGAATACAACACTCACCCTATGTGATTGGTCCGTAAGGAGATCTCTAGTTCTCTTAGAACCTGTGTGGATTCTTGAACTCTTCTCTTGAACTAAAATTAAGACATTCGTATAGGTTATGAGGTTAGGTCATACATTTAGGGTTCATTTACAGAGGAAGTTGGGTGCAGTAAAACCCCAAAGTTGAGACACGCCTTTACTGCGCAACACTCAAATACAATCCATTAGGGCTGCACTGCAAGTGTCCTGCAACGGCGTGCAATGGGTTAAGGGGTCAAGGGGTGGTAGAGAGAAGGCACAGAATGCTCGTGAGAGCACAGCACATGTGAACGAATACTTAAATATATTACAGGGTCACTTTGACCAAAACTGGCATTTTCAATGTTTGATAGTAGATGCTGGAGAGCTAAACATGATTAATTTCTTATATCTTTAAGGCTTTATTCACATGGCTTTGGCTTGTAAAAGAGCAGTGCGAACAGTGAGCTTTTGCAACTTTCAACTTAAGTTCGAGGACGGTAAAACAGATCTAATTGGCTGTCACTTTGAACAAGCTGTCAGCAGCCTTTTGCCAAGTTTCAAATGTTGCTGAAGCACTTCTTCTATTGGGGATCCTAATACATCCAATATATTTATGGACATTTTTTTTAAAGGTTTACTGACTGTTGGTACAACTTTGCGCTAGGAGCTGCCGTTATTCCCTTCAACAGGATCCATGTAAATCCATTTGCCTCCTAAGGGCTTTTAACTATAATATTGGATCCAACTCCACTATCCATGGACAGACTGGAGAATGTGTCTAGTTCGAAGATTGCATACAGTGCTCAGCATAAATGAGTAAACCCTTTTTGAAAAGTAAGATTTTATTCAATATCTCAATGAACACAAGAACAATTTTCAAAATTTTGACAAAACTGAGTTTTATAGAACATTTGTTTAGCTCATTACATGAAAAGGTAATAATATAAATTAGATGACAAAATCTTCAGTTTTACTCAAATTAGTTGATGCAAAAATACACACACCCACAACAAAAATGACTGATGCAAGGACAGCACCAAGTCTTCTAGGCATGGAATGAACAAGTTGGCAACATATATCCTTCTCCTTTCGACCTCTTAGAGCCTGGATGCTGGATGGAGAGTGATGCTCAACTTGTCTCTTCAGAATTCCCTATAGGTGTTCCCCGATTGGGTTCAGATCAGGAGACATACTTGGCCACTGAAACACTTTCACCCTGTTCTTCTTCAGAAATGCAACGGCGGCCTTAGATGTGTATTTTGGATCATTGTCATGTTGGAAAAGTGCACGACGACCAAGTGCACGGAGTGATGGTAGAATGTGAATTCATGATACCATCAATGAAATGCAGCTCCCCGACACCAGCAGCATTCATGCAGCCCCACAGGACGACACTGCCACCACCTTGTTTCACTGTAGGCACCATGCATCTTTGTACTGCTCACCTTTGCAACGCCATACAGTTTTGAAGCCATTAGTTACAAAAACACTTATCTTGGACTCATCACTCCAGATTACAGAGTCCTAGTAGTCTTCTTTTTCAGCATGGGCTCTGGCAATTTCTAGGCGGGCTTTTTGTGCAAGGGCTTTAGGAGAGGCTTCCTTCATGGATGACCCCCATGCATGCCATTCCTCTCCAGTATACACCGTACTGTGTCACGGGAAACAATCACCCCAGTTTGTTAAGCTTTCTACTTCTTTAGCCATCTACAGTGACCTTACTTGGTAATTTTCTTCAACCCTTCTCATCAGAAGATGCTCCTGTTGAGGTGATAACTTCCATGGACGGCCTGGAAGTCTCTGTGAGATGGTTGCAGTTCCATCTTTGTTCAATTTTTGTATCACTTTTGCTACAGTATTCTGACTGATAAGTAAAGCTTTGCTGATCCTCTTGCAGCTTTCACCTTTCTTGTGTAAAGAAATTATTTTCTTTCTCAGGCCTTATGACGTTTCTCTCCCATGTGGTGCCATTGCTGACAGCATGAAATGGGAAGGGGTTTTCTTTGTTAAGTAACATCCTTTTATAATCAACTGTCTGCTGGACACCTGTTTAATGAATAATTACACTCACCTATAGTTGAATTCTTGTTAATTAGGATTTTGTCGTCTAAAATTTAGCTTTGTTCCTAAGACTTTCATTGGGGTGTATTCATTTTTGCAAAATAGTCTTGAATTAATTTGTTAGGAAAAATACTTTGTGTGTGCAAATTAACAAATCTTGGGTGCAATCAATGGCCCGCATTTGTGGGAGTATTTTGTGGTATAGTGTCCCATAAAAAATGTTGATTCTGAAAGGAAAGTAAAGGTTTTCTGACAAATCTGTTGGGGTGTACTAATTTATGCTGAGCCCTGTAATTGTTTAAATGTAGATTCTGTATAGTTACAGTTTTCAATTTTACATTTTTATTTAGCCAAGATAAGGGAAATTCAGATACCCAAAAAGTATTGGCTAGATGGGATGTTTGACAATAGAATGATGCACTCACTATTGTCCCAGTTCTCTGTTTAAATGAGAAACCTATACAAAGAGTCACTATGACAAATACAGTGAAGATACAGTGTCCAAAATTCATTCTTTTCACTTTCCTGAACATCATTTGCACATGACTTTAGAGATAGACATAGGCTTTAGACAGCCTTCTGTTGTAGCTTACCTTTCGGCTGATTCCACCTGTGTCCACATAGCTTCTCAGTTTATGGATGTAGGTGGCTGGTGGGTTCTTCACCTGGAACCTTTCCTGATAAAACAGATCTGTGTTAAGACACGCACAAGTGGTAACCAGGGTAGTCTTAATAGAATCATGGGCCCCTTGGCAAAGTAAAGCACTTGGGCCGCTACTAGCCTGAACCAATTTACGCACCTACTTTCAAGAATAAAGTGTAAATATTTGATAGAATTAAACATATTTGTAGTACTTTCAATAAAATTGATATTAAAAAATTTGTAAAACATGGTAAAACATGCCATAAATCAAAGACACAAAGGGCACAGTACAGGGGGGAGGCAGAAAGGCAAAGTACAGGGGGTGGGGATAAGGGGGTCAAGAATCTGGGATCAGGAGGGCATAGTAAAAGTTCTGGGATTCTGTCAAGGACACAGACATCCCTGGGAAAGCTTTAGTAAAAGAGTGACTATCCCAGCAAATTCGGGACAGTTGGCAAGTATGAGGTAATGCAAGAGTGTAAGCACACAACACACAAGAGCAGTGCTCTCCCCCCGGCTTGCCAGGAGATTCCTGACATTACCCAAACTATATGGTGGTCTAGCCTTACCCGATTTACGGAAATATTACCTGGCCGTACACTTAGGCAGAATTATAGACTGGGGGAGACATGTCCAGAATAAATTATGGGCACAAATAGAACAAACACAATCTAAGATACCTCTGCAAGGGGCATTGTGGCGTTCCAACGCATTGCCGCGGTATTTGAGAACACACCCTACAATAGGAAATACACTACGAATTTGCCACCTAACAGTCTTTTCAAGGGCACTCTCTACACGAGAGTCTCAGCTCCTACCCATTCTTCGTAATCCCGCATTTCCCGCTGGTCTGGACCTAACCCCATTTCGACACCTTGTGACCGAGGGACGCACCCGGGCCTCACACTTTGCAGATACAGACAACTGGCCGTCTATAACGACACTAACAAGATCTCCAGGGCACTTTCAGACACCCTTCTGGAATGCGTTGCAACTGCACCATTTCCTACACTCCCTGCCTGAACCGAGTCGATTTAGGCGTAACCTCACGACTTTTGAAGAGTTTTGTACAGATGAGGGCCCATTAACTCAAGTATTGTCCAAGACTTATGCTTTAGTCAAGACCCCCATAGAACAACCCAAACTTCCTTTCCTACTAAAATGGGAGGAGGATCTACAGTGCACTTTCACTGATGCCCAACGGCAAAACATACTTCAACTCTCAGCTACATGCACCAAACTTCAGGAAACAAATTAAAAAATTTTGACCAGATGGTACTACGCCCCACAAAGGCTGAGTGTCTGCTATCCAGCCTCCTCAGATCGCTGTTGAAGACGTCAGGCAGACAAAGGCACGTTATTGCACATTTTTTGGTCCTGTCTGTAGTTAACACACTACTGGACAACGATTCGTACAGTCGCACAAAAATTTACGGAACATACGATCCCTGATGACCCGGCGTTCTTTATATTGCATACCAACAAAAACTTACTGTAAATCAATTATACGCCACTTGTTAAACGCAGCTAAATCCTGCATTCCCGCAATGTGGAAGAGACAGTTACCCCCCAGTGTCGGTAGCTGAATGCGAAAGGTTGAAGAAATCAACAAATTTGAGGACTTGACCCTCTCTGCACAGGGCAGACATGAGGAATACTCCAAAACTTGGAGACTTTGGAACATGTTTGTGCTGTCCGATGAGGGCCTGAACATGCTTGGTACGTGATGGGCTAGTGACAGCCTGGGAGGGACAGCGATCGGTGGTTGGTAGCCGCCAGGGCCTAGTACATTCCCTTATCCCTTTTACCCCTTCTTTCCCTTTCTTTTCTTTCAACTTTTTCTCTTTAATTTTTCCCCTACTCTCAATGTTTTTTGTGTATAGTGACCTATTTTATTCTCTTTTGTCTGTTAGGTTTTGGGTTATTACAACAGGGGGGAAGGAAGGGGGTGGTTCATACCGTCATTAAAATTGCACAAGATGTTTAAGGCTATAGCCCCTGGAGGGAAACGGGGTAGATGGACAAGAAGTTTATTTTATGATTTTCTCTAGGTACTAGACTCCTGGAAATGTGAAGTGTGGATATTGTATATATCTTGTGAGATCACTCTGTACCATGTTTACCCCCTTGAATTCCTTCTGTCAATAAAAATTATAGTTGCAAAAAAAAGAGCAGCGCTCTCAACAAAGGAGACTCCCAACAAATCTGAAGTGGAGTCTTTCCACTGGGTGCACAGGCTTAAAGGATCTCCATCCGTTGTAACAATTATTCAGAAGAAAAGGTAGCCAGCAACTGCAGAATCCAGTAAAATGAATAATCTTTAAGATTATTCTTAATGCCTGTGAATTAAGACAGCAGTTCTCAACCTCAGTCCTCAAGTACCCCCAACAAGCCATGTTTTGGTAACTTCCCTTAGATAAAATAACTCTTATCAATACCATGTCATTGATATTGATTTAAAGCAGCTGTGCAAAGTAAAGTAAAACCTGAAACCATGGCCCGTTGGGGGTAGTTGAGGACTGAGGTTGAGAACCACTGCATTAAGACAGCCCTATGACGTTGGATTGAACTGGATGGACTTGTGTCTTTTTTAACTCAGACTATGTATCTATGAAGACCATGAACCATAATGCCAACATAGTGGAGCATAAGGTCTACATAGACGTTCCCACTTACCTGATCACACACCAGCTCCCATTTCTTGTCTTGGTCATACTGCCGGAGAACGCTGATCTTATCTGGAGGGAGATTCATAGCTTCCTGAAAAAAAGAGACAACAGTGTCATAGACAGAACCATTGCATAAAAACTCTTCAGGTAGCTACATTCATGAGATGGAGATTGGAAAATGTGTGCCATCCAACCACAGAACGACTGTTACATTGCCATGGTAATGTAATAGAGGAGAAGCAGAAGACACCTTAAAGTGGTTGTATCCCCCATGTCTCATTCTTACCTACAGGTTAGCCTATAAGGCTTACCTGTAGGTAAAATGAATATCTCCTAAACCTACACGGTTTAGGAGATATTCACCTTGCATGCAGCCGCTGACGTCAGTGGCGCATGCACAGTGAAGTCTCGGCGAAGGCCCGGAGTATCTCGCTGGCCCAGGACCTTGCAAGAACGGAGGGCTCCCGCGCGCATGCGTGGGCGTGACATCTCGCAGCTCCGGTCACTCACAGCGCTGGAGACTCGAACCTGGAAGAAACCCCTGAGAGAAGATGTCAGCTCCCTAGTGGCCCTGTCGGATCTTCGTTCTGAGCTAAGTATTTTATAATGAGCTAGTGTGCGGTACATACTAGCTCATTATGCCTTTGCCTTACAGGTTTTTTTTTTCCTAAGAGTACAACCGCTTTAAGATCTGGCCTTATATCACATGTTCAGTTGATAAAATCCACATTATCCCACAATCAACCAGGACCAAGCAACCATAGGTAAATCTAGGGTTATGCTACCCACTGATGTGTGCACTCTAGCCAATTTCAGATGTTTGTGGTTTACCTCTGATGCCACTGACTGGGTGGGTGCTGTAAGGGGAGACGGGCAATGAAATAAGAGTGTCCGACTAATAGTTGAAAATCCTTTGGTAAAACTGTAAACATGGTGTGACTATGAAGAGACTAAAATTGCATTATTTGGCCTCAACACCAAATGATATGTCTGGCAGAAATCCAATACAGCTCACCATCCAAATAACACCATTCCTACAGTAAAGTATGGAGGTGGTAATATCCTGTTATAGGGGTGTTTCTCTGCAGCAGGGACTGGAGCACTTGTCAGGATAGAAGAAAAATGTATGGGGCAAAATATCGACACATTCTTCAGGAAAATATGCTGCCCTCTGACAGAAAGTTGTCAATGGGAAGAAGGTTTACCTTCCAGCATGACAATGACCCAAAGCACACAGCAAAAATCACCACACAGTGGACGAAGGAGAAAAATGTGAATTTCCTTGCATGACTTGAAGACTGCAGTCCACAAATGGTCACCATCAAATTTAACTGAACTTGAGCAGTTCTGCAAAGAAGAGTGGGCAAAGATTGCATAGTCTAGATGTGCAAAGTTGGTAGAGACATATCCCAACAGACTAAAGGCTGCAATTAAAGCAAAAGGGGGTTCTACAAAATACTGACACAAGGGGGTGATTATTTTTCCAACGCAGTGATTTCCTTTTTGGATTTTTTTTCCTGACATTATATATTTCACTTGGATGTTTTAAGTTGCACTAGTAAATACAGCTGGATAAAACAAAAATGGTGTCTGTCTTCAAATCAACAAAATTTAATTATTTTAAAAGGGGGAGATTCTTTTCTATACTGTGTGTGTGTGTGTGTGTGTGTATGTGTATATATATACACACACACACACACACACACACACACACACACACACACACACGTTTTTATCTACCAAAGGTTTTGCATTTCTTTCCATCCAGTCCTAAAATGTATGATCATTCCTTTCTATACCGTGTGTGTGTAATATATATATATATATATATATATATATATACACATACATACACACACACACACACACACACGCACACACATATATATATGTGTATGTGTGTGTGTGTGTGTGTGTGTCATAT
>BLSH010012269.1:1090118-1105657 GCA_018402905.1 Glandirana rugosa
ACACACACACACACATATATACATACACATATATACACACACACACATACGCACACACACACCACACACACACACACACACGCATACACACACACACATATATACACATACATATATACACACACACACACACACACACACACACACACACACACACACACACACACACACATTTTTTATCTACCAAAGGTTTTGCATTTCTTTCCATCCAGTCCTCAAATGTATACAGCTCCTCTGCATTGCACAGTCCTGTCTGGAGGGGCAGGGTTCTGATCTGACAGTGAAAGGAGAAGCAGCACAAGGATGAGCTAATCTCTCTGACACTCTTCTCTTTCCTACTATTATCACGTTCCTGGTTAGCATAAGCACTGCAGTACAACTGATTGGCTCTTTGTACTGCTCCTCCTAATCCCAGTCCAAGCTCTGCTGTACAGGGGCTGCAAGCAGGGCCATCTTAAAAGAAAAGTATGGGTATCGGGTTTATTTTAGATACTTTCTTACTTAGGTGGATCAGTCCGCTGGCCACTCTGCATTGAGAACCGAGCGATCGAACACTGCTGATCACGTGGTTCTCACAGCTCCATGAGCAGAGAGCTGCTGACTGTCAATCAACAGCTCTCTGCTCTGATCCCTCCTCGCTCACTGGATCGCTGGGCTGTGGAGAGGCGGGAGTGGCCGGCTAAGGCTCTCAGCAGCTCGCCTAGAGGCTGAGCCGGGTGTCGGTCCAGGGATCTGGCTCCATGGATCTGGATCACGACTCCATGGTCGTGATGATGCAGAGCCTGGACCGACTTCTGTGACGTCAGCAGAGAGAAAACTTCAGCCCACTCTCTGCTGAAACTGGGTCACAGAAGTGCAGAGCGAATTGCACTCCTGTGATCCCTAGGAGAAGTTCAGCCAAATGAGCTTTGGCTGTACTTCTTTAATAGAATCATGGGCCCCTGGGCAAAGTAATGCACTGGTGCACCTACCAGTCTGCCCCAATTTACACACCTACTCTCAAGAATTAAAGTATAAATAGCTAATAGAATTAAACATATATTTATCAGTACTTTCAATAAAATCTAATTTAAACAATAAGAAAACATGCCATAAATCAAAGACTAATCAACACAAAGGGCACAGTACAGAGGGGGAGGCATAAGGGCTCAGTACAGGGGGGATGAGGCGAGCACAATACTGGGATCAGGATGGCACAATACTGGGATCAGGATGGCACAGTACAGGCTTCGGGACACTGCCTGGGACATCACCACCCCAGGACGGCTCAGTAAAAACCATGACTGTCCCAGCAAACCCAGGACAGTTGGCAAATATGAAGTAATACAAGATTGTCATGGGGCCCCAATGCACTTGAGTGCTCAGGGAAGAGCTCAGGAGTATCCATGCATTAAGATGACCCTGGGTGCAAGAGGCTGAGCCATAGAAGATTTCTCTCCTTTGGCCTCGTGTGCTGAAAAAGAGAAATCCATAGTCTCTTCCAGTCACGCCAAGCAGCATGGATGGAGGAATCATACTGCCAAGCATTGTTTTTTAACAGCTTCTGCTCCAGCAGCTGACAGAATAGCCAAATCGTGACTGCTTCTGATTGGTTGCAGTCACTTCTTGGGCAAGAATATTCTGCCTGGCTCATTCAATTTTAAGATCAAAGTTTGTCAAGCCAGCTGGTGCCAACAGGGCCACCCACATCTTGATTTCCGGTAATTCCTGCTAAAATCAGTTGAACTTTGAGCCATTTATGACCAGCATAAGTCAAATGTTGGTACATACACTGCTTGTATATTACAGAATACATTTAGGAAGCTTGGTTTATTTGAGTGTTGTTGGGGATTGCATTATCCTCTCCTCCTGTTTGTATGTTCTACTGTATTTTTGTTTTTGCTATTGTCAGTTTTTTGTAAAATTATGGACTGTGAACCAATACTTCTATTGGAAACTGATCATCTTTTATACACATACAGAAGTTCCCTGAAGAAGCAGCAGTGCTCTGCAAAACGTGTTGGAACCCAGTGTGTTATGGAAACAGATGTAAAAACAATTTATTGTCTAACTCGCAATTTTGATCTTTAAGCCACGGATATAGCTTTATGCCTATATTATTCTTATGTTTTCAAGAGTGGTATGTTTTGGAAGAACCCATGCATAGGTTTTTATCCACAACATCAATAAACATAAAATGTCCTATATTAAAGGAACACTATTTAACTCCTGGCTACATTTACATACCCTGGAAGAATTTACGATTTCTTGGCCATTTTTCAGAGAATATGAAAAATTCCGGAGGAACATTTGCATTCATCAGCCAGGAAGCTGCGCATGGGACATACTTGGTCATTCCAACATGACAATGATCCAAAATGGAAGGCCAAGTCGACCGGTCATTGGCTACAGCAGAATAAAGTGAAGGTTCTGGAGTGGCCATCTCAGTCTCCTGACCTCAATATCATTGAGCCACTCTGGGGAGATCTCAAACGTGCAGTTAATGCAAGACAGCCCAAGACTTTCCAGGCACTGGAGGCTTTTTGCCAAGAGGAATGGGCAGCTTTAGCATCTGAGAAGATAAAGAGCCTCATCCACAAATACCACAAAAGACTTCAAGCTGTCATTGATGTTAAAGAGGGCAATACACGGTATTAACGCTGGATCTGGAACAGCTCAGAAGCGCTGATTCCGCTGGTCACTCTCTGGAACAACAGTGTTGCAGCTCTCTGGGGTACTGTGTTACTTTAGTCCGCTGGATCACTTGACTTGGGCCACAATCCGGCTCGAACACGCAGACAGGTCCCATCGATCACGTCGTCCAAAGAGACTGGAGCCGACTCCTCCCACCACTCTTTCATTCCTCCAAAGAGCTCTTCATGCAGCACAGCATCCTGGGAGTTGGAGTCCTGCCATATCAGAGCTTTACCATCTGAGACGATAAAGAGCCTCATCCACAAATACTACAAAAGACTTCAAGCTGCCATTGATGTTAAAGGGGGCAATGCACGGTATTAAGAACTGGGGTATGTAAACTTTTGATCAGGCTCATTTGGGTGGTTTCTGTTGTCATTATGATTTCAAAAGAGTAAACACAGTTGATTAATAATAAATGGCTTCAGCCAAACACTAACCATGAGTGAAATAAATGTTTTTGTGTTATTCATATTCTCTGAAAAATGGCCAAGAAATCATAAATTCTGCCGGGGTATGTAAACTTATGAGCACAACTGTGTCTGCTTGGAGTTTGTTTTTTTCCCCCTATAGCAAAGATTTGTAGATCAAATATGAAACATCTAAAAGACTTCAGGTCCGTTGACTATGGCCAGTTGACGTCACACATATGCATATACTTTACATGGTGACACATTACTAAACTATAAATGTGTGGCCAGATTTACCATTTTATTATGGCCATGTTGATTTTCAGCCAATCATAAAACAGCGAGTCCTGAACCGGTTGCGAGAGATGGCCAAGGTCCCGTCGGGAAAAGTTTGCAGCTTGGCAAAGCTTCTCTTCAGCATGTTTGCCCCAATCTCTCTATAAAGCAATGTGTTAGCTATTTGGTATGAACATTGAGCTTAGTAGCTCCCCTGCAGGTGTCAGTTGCTTCTTCCCCTCCCTGTGGGTTTCCGTTCAAAGTCTCATCTTCCTGTAGCTGTTAGCAAGCGAGACTGGGGGAGGGGAACGCCTAGGTAGGGAGATGCAGAGCGGTGACCGAATTGGGAAGCCTCATCTCTCGAATGGTTTTGTGACTCCTCTATTTAAAGGGTCAGAAACCCCAAAATAATGTTTTGCTTATATAAATAGCAATCATTTCTTGTATCTCTCTATAGAGCAGGAGACCATATAAAGAACATTCGTCATTGGTTATGATCATCATTTTAGGGAGTCACAGGGCACCACACCCAAGGTGGCAGAGAGCCCTCCAGGTCAGCCAGATAAAGGTTTAGGCAACCCAATGGACACTGGCTGAAGTTTTTCAAAAGGAGTGCTAAATAAAAGGTTCTTTAATGATTTTATTTTAACTCCTATTGTTGTAACAAGAAACTTTGCCCCTGGCATCCCTTTACCTCCGGCTACATTCAGCTGCTCAGTATCCCGCTTTGGCTCTTGGTTACGTTGTTGAACCCATTGTATCTAAAGTGAAATCACTTTCATTCACTTCCTTCCTATCTCTGCCCGCTTTATAAATGTTCATTTCATCAAACCAAACATTTATTCCATAACACATACATACACTATGTTGTCAAAAGTATTGGGACGCCTGCCTTTACACAAACATGAACTTTAAATGGCATCCCAGTCTTAGTCTGTAGGGTTCAATATTGAGTTGGCCCACTCTTTGCAGCTATAACAGCTTCAACTCTTCTGGGAAGGCCGTCCACAAGGTTTAGGAGTGTGTCTATGGGAATGTTTGACCATTCTTCCAGAAGAGCATTTGTGAGGTCAGCACTGATGTTGGAAGAGAAGGCCTGGCTTGCAGTCTCCACTCTAATTCATCCCAAAGGTGTTCTGTTGGGTTGAGGTCAGCCCAGTCAAGTTCCTCCACCCCAAACTCACTCATCCATATCTTTATGGACCTTGCTTTGTGCACTGGTGAGCAGTCATGTTTAAACAGAAAGAGGCCATCCTCAAACTATTCCCACAAAGTTGGGAGCATGAAATTGTCCAAAATGTCTTGGTATGCTGACGCCTTAAGAGTTCCCTTCACTGGAACTAAGGGGCCAAGCCCAACCCCTGAAAAACAGCCTCACACCATGATCTCCTCTCCACCAAACGATTTGGACCAGTGCACAAAGCAAGGCTTATAAAGACATGGATGATATGCTTCGGGAAGAATGGTCAAACATTCCCATAGACACTCCTAAACCTTGTGGACAGCCTTCCCAGAAGAGTTGAAGCTGTTATAGCTGCAGAGGGTGGGCCAACTCAATATTGAACCCTATGGACCAAGACTGGGAAACCATTAAAGTTCATGTGTGTGTGAAGGCCGGCATCCCAATACTTCTGACAATATAGTGTACACACATAACATAGAAGCATTCTTATATGAAACAATCAAATTTACACTAATCAAGGATATGTACCCGCTCCAACTCAACCCATTAGTGAACACTTTTGCTTAATGTAATAAACACTCTTAACTGATATGAATACACTAAACTGAGGCCGGGCTGCTAGGGGTATCTCCAGTCTACATATCAACATTGCCCTTCTCACAGATTTCCTGAATGAGCCTACGTAATTTATATGTTGCTGTTTGTCGGTTCTTACTTCCCTGTGTATGATCTCATTGTGTCTGACCGTCACACTGCAGGAAGAAAGTGTTGCCCAATGTGCCAGTTTCCCCACCATGGACATTCCTTCATTCCATCCTGTGACCAGCATATATCATTTGTATATGCACTCACCGGGCACTTTATTAGGTACACCTGTGCAATTGCTTGGTAACACACATTGCTAATCAGCCGATCACATGGCAGCAAACTCAATGCATTTAGGCATCTAGACAGAATGAAGACGACTTGCTGAAGTTTAAACAGAGCATCAGAATGGGGAAGAAAGGGGATTTAAGTGACCTTGAACGTGGTTGTTGGTGCCAGATGGGCTGATCTGAGTATTTCAAAAACTGCTGACCTACTAGACCTAAGAGAAAATATCCAGTGAGCGGAGGTTGTGTGGAGGAAAATGCCTTGTTGATATCAAAGAAGCATGGGCAGACTGGTTTGAGATGATAGAAAGGCAACAGTAACTCAAATAACCACTCATTACAACCAAGGTATGCAGAATACCATCTCTGAATGTACAACACATCAAACTTTGAAGCAGATTGGCTACAGCAGCAGAAGACCACACCGGGTGCCACTCCTGTCAGCTAAGAACAGGAAACTGAGGCTACAATTCCCACAGGATCACCAAAATTGGACAATAGAAGATTGGAAAAAGGTTGCCTGGTCTGATGAGTCTCGATTTCAGCTGCGACATTCAGATGGTGGGGTCAGAATTAGGAGTAAACCACATGAAAGCAGGGATCCATCCTGCCTTGTATCAACGGTTCAGGCTGGTGGTGGTGTAATGTGTGGGGGATATTTTCTTGGTAAACTTTGGGCCCCTTAGTAACAATTGAGCATCATTTAACCACCTCATTACCAGGCACTTTCCCCCCTTCCCAATTTTCAGCTTTCAGTGCGGATGCATTTTGAATGACAATTGTGGGGTCGTGCGACGTTGTACCCAAACAAAATTTTTATCATTTTTTTCACACAAATAGAGCTTTCTTTTAGTGGTATTTTAGTGGTATTTAATCACCACTGGGGTTTTATTTTTTGCACTATAAATAAAAAGACCAAAAATTTGTAAAAAAAAAAAAAAAAGTTTTCCTTTGTTTCTGTTACAAAACATTGCAAATAAGTACGTTTTCTCCTTCACTGATGGGCACTGGTGAAGCTACACTGATGGGCACTGATGAGGCAGTACTGATTGGCACTGATGATGAGTAGCTGATAGGTAGCACTGATATGCAGCAGTGATGGGCACTGATAAGTTGCACTGATGGGCACTCATAGGCAGCACTGATTGGCACTGATAGGTGGCACTGATAGAGGAGGCACTGGCGGGCATCACAGATGGGCGCTGAGTGCCATCCCTATTGCCAATTGTTTACCATACCTGGTGGTCCTGGGTGGGCTTCCCTGGTGATCCTGGGTAGGCACCCCTGGGGGGCTGCACTGATAATCAGCACAGACTCCCCGTCAGGAGAGCCGCCGATCTGCTCTACTCACGTCTGCAGATGCGAGTAGAGGAAAAGCCGATATACGGCTCTTATTTACACTGTGATCAGCTGTGATTGGTCACAGCTGATCATGTGGTAAAGAGCCTCAGACAGAGGCTCTTTACCATGATTAGAGATGCGGTGTGTCAGACTGACACCACACATCGCCACGTTGCGCACTCCAGTGGGCATGCGCCGTCTTGTTATCCTGCTGGACGTCATATGACGCCCAGTCAGGATAACAGAACCACTTCCCGGCCGTCATTCTGCATACAGCGGGCGGCAAGTGGTTAAATGCCATGGCCTACCTGAGTATTGTTGCTGACTATGTCCATCCCTTTATGACTACAGTGTCCCCATCTTCTGATGGCTCCTTCCAGCAGGATAATGCACCATGTCACAAAGCTCCAATCATCTCACCACTGGACAATGAGGTCACTGTACTCCAATGACCTCCATATTAACCAGATCTCAGAGCACCTTTGGGATGTGGTGGAGTGGGAGATTTGCATCATCGATGTGCAGCTGACAAATCTGCAGCAACTGCGTGATGTTTTGTCACTGTGGACCAAAATCTCTGAGGAATGTCCACACTTCCCACACTGTATTGAGAATAGACTATTGATGATTGAAGGGGCCTACTCCCCTCCCTTCCATCACTCAAGAAAAGATGGTCAAAGCATCATCTCCAATTAGCCAAGCAAGTTAATGGTGAATATTAGCAGGGAGGTAATCCAGTAAATAGTACAGCAGTGTTCCTGGCAGTGATGTGTGAATCGCAAGAGTAGCTGAATACAATTACAAAGCTTTTGCAACATAAAACAGTAAGCAGGGATGTTTGTAGCTCAGATTAAACGGCTGCATTTGCCTGGAGTTCACTTAAGTATACACACTCTAGAGCAGCTTTTCTCAACATTTTTACCCCAAAGGAACCCCTACAATAATTTTCAGGTCTTGGGGAACCCCTTGCTAAGATTAGTCCATTGGTGGTCATTGGAAAAATGTTACATTGGCGGTGGTCAGTAGGAAGAATGCCCCACCCCCTTACAGTGGTGTTCAAAGTGCCACCTTTACAGTCATGCCTCTGTTTCTGCCAAGTAGTTTTGGACCTGGGACTATGCAGAACTCATCACATTAGAGGTCAGTTTACCACAACTCAAGGAACCCCTAGCCACTTCTGGAGGAAGCCTAGAGTTCCACGGAACCCTGGTTGAGAATGGCTGCTCTAGAGACTGGTTCCCGAGAGGTAAAGCGCACCAAAACCTTGGGACATAATAGAAGTGGGAAAGTGTAGCTAACCTGCGCAAAAACTACAGGTACAGTGCAAAGCGGCTAAAGGCCTCATTGGCATGGGGATGCAGAGGTCCTGCTTGCATCCCCATACTGGAATCCCATTTTAGTCTATTGGGACATGCAGCTGCATGGACACAGCCGCTGTGCCCCTATATGACTTGTGTGTACAGGTCCCCAAACTCACCTGTTGTGCATTTGGGGATCCACACCTGCATGTTGTATAGGGACACAATGGCTGTGTCCGTGCAACCACATGTCCCAAAATGGTATGCCTGTGCATCCCCGTGCTGGTAAATGGCGACCCTGCATGGGGCACGGAGAAATTCGCCTTATGTGAGCAGAGCCTGAGGGCGGCTTCACAACGATCCACTGCGCTTTAGCTGCATCACACTGTACCCATGTTTTTTGTGCAGGATAGCTACACTTTCCCATAGACTTCTATCGTGTCCTGTGGTTTTGGTGCACTCTGAAGGTAGACCAAAACCGTTGGGCATAATAGAAGTCTATGGGAAAGTGCAGCTAATCCACATGGAAGCCACAGGTACAGTGTGATGCACCCACACTACCGCCAGAGCAGTGTGAATGTACAGTCACTCTATAATCATTAAGTAGCCATAGAACACATGTCCCTGATAAACGCATAGCACCATGTCTGACTTCTGTTTGTGCTCCAGTTATTGAGAAATCAGCATTGGAAACAACCAGTGACACCATGCAGCTCATAGAGTTGCTTAGCGCCCTCCCCTCCGCACTGCTATCTGCATCTTGTAATTGCAAAGTTGGACTGGGATGCGCTTCTGCTTTGCCTACGAGTGGGGTTGGGCAACACCAAGAGTAGCATATAGTCGCTGGTAGTTCAGTGCTGTCTTCTGGATAACCTGGGCATGAGCAGAAGTCAAACATGGTGTTAACCACTTATCAAGGCACATGTGTTATTGGACTATAAATTGATCATAGAGTCATTCTAGGATGAACGTTCACTTTAAAACTGCAGACTGGTTCCTTAATAGGTTAATGCACATACACTGGGAAATGATCACTAACGGATTAATGCACATACAGTAGGGAAAATAATTATTTGACCCCCTGCAGATTTTGCACGTTTGCCCACTTCCAAAGAAATGAAGGGTCTATAATTTTTATCATAGGTGTATTTTAAATGACAGAGATGAAATATCAACCACAAATCCAGAAAAAAATGCAATACAAATGTTATAAATTTAGTTGGGCGAGTAAAATAAGTATTTGATCCCCTACCAACCAACAATAATTCTGGCTCCCACAGACTGGCTATAGCTCATGTGGTACACAGATTAGTCCTGTCAATTTAAGAAGGTGCTCCCAATGACAACTTCGTTATGTGTATAAAAGACGCCTGACCACAGAATCTTTCTTCCATTTAAACCTCACCATCATGAGCAAGACCAAAGAGCGGTCAAAGGACATAAGGGACAAGATTGTAGACCTGCACAAGGCTGGAATGGGCTACAAGACCATCAGCAAGAAGCTTGGTGAGAGGGTGACAACTGTTGGAGCGATTATTTGCAAATGGAAGAAAAACAAAACCATCAATCGGCCTCGGTCTGGAGCCCTATGCAAGATTTTGACTCATGGGGTAAGGCTGATCATGAGAAAAGTGAGGAATCACCCCAGAATTACACGAGAGGAGCTTGTGAATGATCTCAAGGTAGTTAGGACCACAGTCATCAAACAAACCATTGGTAACACAATACGTTGCCATGGGTTGAAATTCTGCAGCGCCCACAAAGTTCCCCTCTTCAAGAAGGCACATGTACAGCCCATCTGAAGTTTGGCAATGAACATCTAAATGATTCAGAGAAGGATTGGGAGAAAGTTCTGTGGTCAGATGAGACCAAAATTGAGCTCTTTGGCAATAACAAGACTCGTCGTGTTTGGAGGAAGAAAAATGCTGACTGTGACCCTAAGAACACCATCCCTACAGTCAAGCACGGATGTGGAAACATTATGCTTTGGGGCTGTTTCTCTGCTAAAGGTACAGGCCGACTTGCCGCATTGAGGGGCCAATGGACTGGGCCATGTATTGTAAAATCTTGGATGAGAACCTTCTTCCCTCAGCCAGAACACTGAGGATGGGTCATGGATGGGTCTTCCAGCATGGCAATGACCCAAAAGATACAAGGCAGCAAAGGAGTGGATCAAGAAGAAGCAAATTAAAGTCATGGAGGGCACTAGCCAGTCTCCAGACTTTATTCCTATAGAAAATTTATGGAGGGAGCTGAAACATCGAGTTGCCAAGCAACAGCCAAGAAACGTTCAGGATTAAAAGACGATCTGTAAAGAAAAGTGGACCAAAATCCCTCCTGAGATGTGTGCAAACCTGGTCACAAACTATAAGAATGTATTACCTTTGTGCTTGCCAACAAGGGTTTCTCCACCAAGTACTAAGTCATGTTTTGCTTGGGGATCAAATACTTATTTTACTCACTGAACCGCAGCTCAATTTTTAACATTTGTATCATGTGTTTTTTCTGCATTTTTGGTTAATATTCTGTCTCTATCATTTATAATACACCTATGATAAACATGATAGACCATTCATTTCTTTGTAAATGAGCAAGTTTACAAAATCTGCAGGGGATCAAATAATTATTTTCCCTACTGTACACTGAGAAATGATCACTAACTGGTTAATGCACATACACTGGGAAAAGATCACTAATTGGTTATAGAGGAAGTAAACCCAGATGGGGTTTACGTCCTCTGTATTCCACTGCAAAGTAGATGCATAATGGGCAACTATGCTTCGCATAGTAGCCCATTATGTGCCACTTACCTGCAAACGAAGTCTGCGCCATCCAGCGATGTCCCCTATGCTGGCCGCGTCCATCTTCTGCCCCTCTTCCTTCCGGGGCCGCGTTCTCCGGCTCTGTGACTGGCCGGAGTCGTGTGACGTCACTCCTGCACATGTGCCGTTTCTTCACTGCGCATGTGCCAAAATGACGTCGGCACATCTAGTACACTGCATACCTCCTGAACCGTGCAGGTTTGGGAGATATGCAGGGCACCTACAGGTAAGCCTTATTATAGGCTTACCTGTAGGTTAAAGTGGTTGTCACGAGTTGACAACCACTTTAATGCACATACACTGGGACCTGATCACTGATTAGTTAATGCACATACACTGGAGGCTGATCTAATGTGGTTACAATAGCAACTGGTGACTCAAAATACTTGTGTGCAAACTGATTAGTGACTATATAAGTAAGGCCATCTCACTGCCGGTGTGGATACTGGGAAGTTTTTTAATGTTTCTATGGATGTCCACCATGTGGCTCCTGCTTACTAGTGCGCCATATTTGGCACTTGGCCGACACTTTTTTGATGAGAGTGTATCCAAGTCCAACTGAATAGGTAAACAGCTTAATACACATATAACATATATGTAAAAGAGTCGTAATGCAAATATGAGGCCTCCCTTGCCTGACAATTTATTATCCTGTTCAGCTTTGTTCTCTAGACACCCCTTTTAGGCATCATAAATAGGTAGGCGACCTTACATTTCTCCACTTCAGTTAGGTAATGCAGCTTGGTCATCAGGCTGCTGATTGGACAGTAAAGTAGCAGCAGTACACTGATTAAGTCATCCCTCTTCTGTAGGCAGGTCCAGTAGGAGTGACTGATAACTGTGTACAGCCGTGATTGGCTCAGAATTCTGCACCTACCCCTCCCAGAGCGAGACCTGGAGACCATCAAGAGATCCAGATACTTATGAAGTTACATATGGAATAAAATGTTCTTAAAGAACATCAAACATGTATTTCTATATCCGCCTGAAGTTCAGCTTTAAGAATACAGCTTCCCAGTGTGGTAACCTCATCACATTACAGTGACAAGACGCCATTCATCCCGGCACACCAGCTGGGCAGGCCAGGTACTCCTTTGATTAAGTAGAAAATTCCTTTTAAAACCAACAGCTGATTGCATTGAAGCGCACAAGGCGAGCCTCTCCTATCCACACGCACCCGCCCTACAGAGTCATACAAGAGCTAATAGCAGCAGGTGAATGACAGGCTGAATAATACATGAACTATTTCTGTGTGCCCTAACCCTCACCTCCATCTCTGGTGTCTGCTGACAGACCAAGCAATGGTTGACCACCTACCTGGGAATTTCATCATCTGCAATGCTGATTGCTGATCCGCAATTCCCTTGTTTGTGAAATTAGCAATTCAGGAAGGAACTCTAAAATCATTAAAGGGAAAGGGCACAGTAGTGTTAAAACAAGTATGTCTGCTAGTCCTTCCGGCAATGAAGCAATACTTCCATTATGAAGAAACAGAACTGATCATTGTCCAGGGTTCACTTGCTCCTTCCTTCCATTATAATGCATGGCATACACTGAGCTGGAGATAGTGATTGGTCAGAAAAAAAAACCCGTCCAAGTCAACCAACCGAGGGGCAAGTAGACACTGTCAGCCCTATAAATTATGGTTAATACTTCTTTAACCTCTTCAATACCGGGCACTTACCCCCCTTCCTGTCCAAATTTTCATCTTTCAGCGCTGTCACATTTTGAATGACAATTACACGGTCGTGCAACGCTTTATCCAAACAAGATTTTTATCATTTTGTTCCCACAAACAGAGCTTTCTTTTGGGGGGATTTGATCACTTCTGGGGTTTTTATTTTTTGCGCTACAAATAAAAAAAGAAGTTTGTCACAAAACTTTGTAAATAAGAAAATTTTCTCCATCACTGATGAGGCTACACTGATGGGCACTGATGAGATAGCAATGATTGGCACTGATGAGGCACTTATATGCAGCACTGATAGGCAGCACTGACGAGCACGGATAGGTGGCACTGATATGCAGCACTGATAAGCGTGACACTGGTGGGCACTGATAGGTGGCACTGGTGGGCGGCGATGACAGATTGAACTTTGCAAGGGTGTCATTCCTTGGTGGTCCTGGGTGGCATCTTAAATTGGCACTGAGTGCCATCCATATTGGGCATTGTGCCCCTTACCTGGTAGTCTATGGTGGGCTCCATGGTGGTCAGGGTGGGCTCCCTGGTCGGCTCCCTGGAGGTCCTGGGTGGGCTCTCCCTGGTGGTGATCCTGGGGGGGGCTGCACTGATAACGCAGACGCGAGTAGAGGAAAAGCCGATAAAGAGCTCCTCCTGTTTACACTGCGATTGGTCACGACTGATCATGTGGTAAAGAGCTTCAAATGGAAGCTTTTTACTGAGATAGGTAATGCGGTGGGCCAGACTGACACACCGCACCAGCGATCGCGGGTTATCCGGCTGGATGCCATATGACGTCCGGTCAGGATAACTGATCCACCACCCGGCCGTCATTTTGCTATAGGCCAGGCAGGAAGTGGTTAACCACTTCAAGACTGCAATAGAGTATATATACACAATGCCTTGAAAAAGTATTCATACCCCTTGAAATTTTCCACATTTTGTCATGTTACAACCAAAACGTAAATGTATTTTATTGGGATTTTATGTGATAGACCAACACAAAGCGGCACATAATTGTGAAGTTGAGGGAAAGTGATAAAGGGTTTTCAAAATTGTTTACGAACAAATATGTGAAAAGTGGGGGTACATTTGTATTCAGCCCCCGAGTCAATACTTTGTAGAACCGCCTTTGACTGCAATTACAGCTGCAAGTCTTTTTGGGGATGTCTCTACCAGCTTTGCACATCTAGAGAGGACATTTTTTCCCATTCTTCTTTGCAAAATAGCCCAAGCTCTGTCAGATTGGATGGAGAGCGCCCAAATAGCAATTTTCAAGTCTTGCCACAGATTCTCAATTGGATTTAGGTCTGGACTTTGACTGGGTCATTCAAACACATGAATATGCTTTGATCTAAACCAGGGATGTCGGACTCAATTTAATTGCGGGCCGCATCAGCATCATTATTGCCCTCAAAGGGCCGGTTTTATCTGTAATACTAAATGTCAAGAGCTGCGGCATTGCTGGGTACCAGAAAGTACAGTATCTGGAGCACGACCAAAGGAGGGCTGGAGGTATGAGGACCACATAAAATGACCTGGAGGGCCGGATTCGGCCCCCGGGCCTTGTGTTTGACACATGTGATCTAAACCATTCCATTGTAGCTCTGGCTGTATGTTTAGGGTCATTGTCCTGCTGGAAGGTGAACCTCTGCCCCAGTCTCAAGTCTTTTGTAGACTCTAAGACCATGTAGTGATAGGGCCTGCCTGAATGCATACAAATTGAAACTCTTAAGGTTTGACCTCATTATATGGTTTTGGTAAATCTAAATGAAAAAAATCTAAAGAACATTGTACAGTGTGTATCCAGCTTTACAGGTTTTCTTCTAACATTGCCCTGTATTTGGCTCCATGTGTCTTCCCATCAACTCTGACCAGCTTCTCCGTCCCTGCTGGAGAAAAGCATACCCATAACATGATGCTGCCACCACCATGTTTCACAGTGGGGATGCTGTGTTCAGGGTGATGTGCAGTATTAGTTTTCTGCCACACAGAGTTTCGCTTTTAGGCCAAAAAGTTCAATTTTGGTCTCATCTGACCAGAGCACCTTCTTCCACGTTTGCAGTGTCCCCCACATGGCTTCTCGCAAACTGCTAACTTTCTGCTAACTGCAGCTTTCTTCTTGCCACTCTTCCATAAAGGGCAGATTTGTGGAGTGCACAACTAATAGTTGTCCCACAGACAGATACTCCCACCTGAGCTGTGGATCTCTGCAGCTCCTCCAGAGTTACCATGGGCCTCTTGGCTGCTTCTCTGATTAACCACTTCAGCCCCGGAAGGATTTATCCCCTTTCTGACCAGAGCGCTTTTTGCCATACGGCGCTGCTTCGGTTTAACTGAAAATTGCGCAGTTGTGCGATGCTGAACCCAAATGAAATTGACATCCTTTTTTCCCCCACAAATAGAGCTTTCTTTTGGTGGTATTTGATCACCTCTGCGATTTTTATTTTTTGCGCTATAAACAAAAAAAGAGCACCAATTTTGAAAAAAAAAACCAATATATTTTACTTTTTGCTATAATAAATATCCAAAATAATGTAAAAAAAAAAATTTCTTCCTCAGTTTAGGCCGATATGTATTCTTCTACATAGTTTTGGTAAAAAAAAAAAAAAAAAAAAAAAAAAATAGGGACGGTCGGCTCGGGGGTGTGTTAAACTTGTGTGGATCCCTTGTGGTAATTGGGGAACTAACGGGGGATGTCAAATTGGGGAAGAGACGGTCACTGTAAATATGTCATTAGTCACCGATAGATTTAGAGACTAGTGACATATTTACGGTCACCAGGGTTTTTTCACAGTTTTCACAGGGTAGACAGGCGGTGTTACAGCGTCAGGGCTAATTTTTAGTGTCTAACGGCGGTAACGATCATTTTTTTTATTTACGGTGCTTAGATAAGGGTATCAAACATCTGCGCTATTGAAAACTCGTTGGGTTAGTTATAACACTAAAAAAAAAAAAAAAAAAAAAAAAAATGGTTTTGATA
>BLSH010012269.1:1107645-1118668 GCA_018402905.1 Glandirana rugosa
GACACTCCCGGTACTATCCACACAAATTCACATAAATTACTAGATCACCTGTGAGAACGACTCACACAGATAATAGACAAAGATATTTGTCAGAATACCGTACCAAAGGTTCTATGAGGACTGGTGGAGGAGAAACAACCACTGTGGGAGACCCAGGCCCATAACCCGCCGACGCTCGTGAAATTTCAATTTTTTTTTTTGTAAAGTTATATTTATTGAAAAGCTGTTTTATATAATCACAAAACAAAGCCTATTGGGCATACCCAGGCTTCTGATAACAAACAAAAAAAACAAAAAAAATAAAATAGTGAACATAAAACATCCCAGTAAAACTATCCAGAACTTTAAAGTGCTCGCAGCCGCCCAATACCCGGACCCAGAGGGTGTCACCAACAAAGAGGAGGTGGTCAGGAGTATCTTGGAAACCATGCCATAAGACTGTTTATAGAAACAGATAATAGACACACTCAGCAAGAGTGTCCACTAGATCATTAAATACACTTAAACACACCTATCATGGCCCTCACAGTGAGGCATTAGTAGAATCTGATTCTAACCAAATATGCCATACTTTATCAAACTTGGCAGGGCACCCCCTAGCGGCAGATTGTGCACAATTTTAAAGCATGACATGTTATGTATCTATTTATTTGGCATAACATTATCTTTCACATTATACAAAAAATTGGGCTAACTTTACTGGTTTGTTTTTTTTAATTCATGAAAGTGTATTTCTTCCCAAAAAAATTGCATTTGAAAGATCGCTGCGCAAATAGAGTGACACAGTATTACATCAATCCCCATTTTATTCTCTAGGGTCTCTGCTAAAAATATATATATAAATGTTTGGGGGTTAAATTGTAAGCAACAAGCATCAGAAAAATATAATGCAGGTGTGCAGCGCTCAACGGGGGTGTTCTGATTGCTTTGTGCTGCTGGTATTCCCATAAAGTCTGAATCCACGTACAGGTGCTCAGCCTGGGTGTCCTCGCCACCGCATCCAAAATAGATATGAAAGCAAAAGGCGGCACTCCAAACTACTGCAGTTAATTTATTGGTGGTTGCAATGCAAAGGTATAAAAGCAGACACATTTCGGCGGGCACAGCCGCCTTGGTCATAGCTACAAGTGTCAGAAAAAGGCTTAGGCATTAAAAGTTTAAGCATGTTTTTGGAGCAACACCATTCGTTTCAATGGTCCTCCCTCCGCTCCTAAAATGCACTAAGACCCCTGTAGAGCCCCCCGGTAGGTGGGCGCTAGTGTGAATAGGTTTTTGGTAGGTGAGGAAAATTTAATCAGGCCTGATTGGTGTGCAGGCCTGATTGTTTTCCTTTCTGGGATGTTTTGTTCCTTGGATGGGAGTGGCTCAGGGAGGATGGAGTGATTCTCAGATGAGGTCACCAGGACCTCCCTCTTCTTTCTAGAAACTGGTGGAAGGTTTATGGACAGAGAGCTGGGAGGGAGGTGTAGCCACCTGGAATATTCTTAGGCAGTGTTTTTCAACTCCAGTCCTCAAGGCACACCAACAGGTCATATTTTCAGGATTTCCCTCAGATGAAACAGCTGTGGTAATTACTAAGGCAGTGAAACTGACCAAATCACCTGTGCAAACTCATGGAAATCCTGAAAACATGACCGGTTGGTGTGCCTTGAGGACTGGAGTTGAAAAACACTCTTCTAAGGAGCCCTGACCAATCCCCGATCTGGATTGGCAGGGGGCAGGCCTCCTTAAATACTCAGGGTCAACCCAATCGGGGAGGAGTTGTTTGGGTGGAAGAGCTGGAGCTGGAATGTAGCTGAGGTTGTGGAGGCCTCACCCAGGATTGGAGCCCCCAGTCTTAGGGGGGGTGACCTTGAGGCCTGGGCTCGGGTGCATCCAGGAGGAGAGGAGAGAGATCCTGAAGCAGCACAAGGGAGCAGGAGAGCAACAGACAGCTCTACTGGAGAAGCTCAGTCAGGAGTCCACCGGGTGGTCGGTGAGTGGCACACACCCTGGGAAGCTGTAGAGGCATGCTGGAGCGGATTGGGGTGAGAGACAATCTGGGAAGAATGTAGAAGTCAGTAAGCGACTGTGGTGTCATGGTGGCAGTAGAGAAGGCCAACGCTGCTGGAGTGGCTGGAGCATGAAGGTGGGCTGGGAGTGGTAGTCAATCAGGCTGGCTAGCACAGCAGTGTACCTACACACTAGGGGACCAACTGTCCCTACCTGTAATGGGTGGTTCTGAGGCCCTGTGCACAACATGGCAGGCCTCACCATGTGCTAGTCAGGCTGGAGAAATGGAGAAGGCCTAGTAAATTTCCTTCTTGGCCTGGAACAAGTAATGTGCAGGAGAGAGGAACAGGAGTTTAGAGAAGCAAGTGAAGTGCTGGAGCAAGTAGTGTAACTGGAGCAAGTGAAGTGCTGGAGGACAAGAGGAGTTGTATATACAGAGCTGTATAAAGTGGTCCTGTCAAATTTGCAACCAATTCTAGGGGCATCCCATAACACCCCTAATCCCCATCCACGTTCAAACCCCTAAGAAAAACAAAACAAAAACAAAGTCCCAGCCTGTTCTATGACTCCGGGTGCGGTATGGATGTGATTGAGGGCAGTGTGAGCAGATGGACCAAAGCACCCAGCCATTCCTAAGAGGATCATTGGCTACATTCCTTTCACATGGGCTGTCTGATTGGGTCCGGGTGTCAGTTTTCCAGGTGGACCTGATCGGACCATCCAGCCTCTTCTGTGGAGCGGCAGATGTCAATGGACATATGTCCGCAGACCCCCGCCGCCATCCGATCCACCAAAACAGATGGATGGTGGTCATATTTCCCATCCGACCAGCAGATCTGATGGAAACAGACAGGCTGTCCGTTTCCATCCGATTGCCCCATAGAGGAGAGCAGGAATGTCAGTGTTCATTCAGCATAGCGGCGTGGACATGGACCTGTCATCCGCCTGCTCAGCGGGGATCAGCTGTAGCCGCTTCCATTTTCACCCATCTTGCTTCTGGGTTCGGGAACTCCGGCTCTGACTGGCCGGACGTCTCTCCCGTGCATGTACGTTGGAAGTGACGTTCACAGCACAGGGCTCGGAAGGAAGGGCACCCATGGCAAGTTGCACATTTGGGAAACGTGCATAGTGCATGTTTAGGAGATATTTACACTACCTATAGAGAAGTCTTATTATAGGCTTACCTATAGGAAAATGTTAGAGGAAGTTTACTTCCTCTTTAAGCCTTGACAAAAAAAAAAAAAAAACTGGAAGCTGATTGGTCTCACCAATTTTGCACTCTCCAGTTTTAGTAATTCAGTCCCCTTGTATTACTTGTCTAGTGCTCATTTACCAACATTTCCAAAGTACTCATAACCAGTAAATACTGCCTTATAGTGTCACTAAACCCACATCATTAAAAAACTACCAATAAATGGGAGTATCACATGCTGTTCATACTCACTCAGTCACTATGAGATTCCTTTTCTGTATTCTGTAAAAAATCTGGTTGATCTTGCTGCTCTCTATCTCCCCCTTTTGTTCATGTCCCCAATTCAGCTAGGGATTTGGCAGCTATGGTGGGAACTCTGCACATGCTCAGTTTTCAGTGTATTTTCTACCCTGAGCATTTCCTCCCTATCACATCTAAGCAGCCCATGTGACTATAGGGTCACATATGTGGGTGTATACACAGTGGTAAATGACCACTCACTCCCTCCATCCCCACTAACCAGTTAAACACAGTGGGGGTGTGATATTACACATAGATTAATGGAGGCTTCGCCTCCCTCTTATTCTAATACATAGGCTGGAAAGGCATGATACAGCCTGGGACTGGCAGAAATCCACTCACACCAGGTTATGACCAAAAATAATAAAGATTTAATTCAAATATACAGTATACCTGTATGCCAATTTAAAACAGTTTGATATCTTTTTCCCCTCTGTATTCCAAAGGCTGTTTTTATTTTGAACATGTGACTAGAGGACTAGACACTCCTCCTGCTTAGGTTTCCCTGCAGACCGGCTGGGAGAGATCTGGGTCATGTGACAGCTGTATATCAATTAGAAAAAAAAAGTACTTGGATATTTTTTTTTTTATTAAAATAATGACAGTGCCTCATCCATATACAGAAATAGAAGGGACTATGTAAATTAAACAAAGTATGTTTAGTATCACTTTAAGGCTTTGAGAATTTTTACTCAACCTTATGGATGTCAGCAGCTGGGATAGATTAGGGAACAAGTCCCTGCCCAATGCAAAATGAGGTGCCCATTTTTTTCTACTATATTCAAAGTGTACATTTTAGATTTGTTGACAGGGTCAAAATGAAGTTTTAATAATTCTGATACATCCTAGAAGGATTAAGAGGTGCACAGGATATAAGGTAGCTGGCATTGCTTATGAATACGTATGAGGGAATGCAGTCTGTGTTGGCCAATGCATCAAGTGTGATTCATCTTTTCCAGCCCCCAGTGCAGCATGGTAGAATGATTCGGGTTGCTATAGGCAACACAGACCCTTTTTTCTCAGATACTTTTGATTGAAGAGTGACCCTCAGACTTCAGCACATGTGAGCACTTGGTTGGTAGGGGTTCCAGTTTGAGGGTCACTCTTCAAGCAGGAGAAAAAGGCAAACTGGAACCCCTGCCAACCAAGTGCTCACATGTGCTGGAGTCTGAGGGTCACTCTTCAAGCAGGAGAAAAGGGCAGACTTCGGCACATGTGAGCACATGGTTGGCAAGGGTTCCAGTTTGCCTTTTTCTCCTGCTTCGCCAGCCCTGGGCAGACTCCTGGCAAAGAGCCATTTACAGCACCAGGGCTTTTTTTCTCAGTGAATAGGTACAGGAATGCCCACCCCCCTTCCCGAGCCACCTCTGGTCTCTGCCCCTACCCACCTCAGAGCACCATTCCTTGGTTCCACCCCCTACCCACCTCACAGTAATGCTGCTTTTAGAGAATACAGAACCAAATATTTGCGGTGCCAAGTAATTTGAGTGAAATTTGTTAATAATTACAAGACCGACCATAAAATAGATCCCCTGTAGTTAGTAACAACAAATGCCCCCCAGCAACAATAGATTCCCAATAGCCAACATCAATAGACCGCTCAGCAGCCAGCAACAGACCCCTCCCAACAATGATTGTCCCCCAGCAACATAAGATAAATCCCCTCCAGCAACAAAAGATCCCCCAGCAGCCAGCACCAACAGACCCTCCAACACACCCCTGCACCCCTTGCCATTACATACATTCACTGCAGGTGGTGCTGGAACTGCGTACCCCTGCGCTCCTGCTGAAAAAAAGCCCTGCACATCACTATGTTTCAAAATGTTGCCTCCATCATCTCCGAGTCCAACAAGGCCATCACAGGAAAGCAGATTGTTCATCCCTTCTCATGATGCTTCTAGGGGGCCTCACATCAGATGAAAACTTCATGGTAGAAACAGTCCTGGCTTGGCATTTGCCCCCCAGGGTTGCCAGGAACAGCCAGCAATAACATGTACAAAAGCTGGAGAGAGCATAAAATAATTACAAGGCTCCCTCTCAGACACAGGTAAAATAGAAACACAGGACACAGCAAGGAAGGGCAAAGTAGTCCACTTTTGTTTGTCTAAGGATAGACCTAGGTTTATTCTAGGCATCTGTAGCGCCCTCCTAGTTTGGGTACTAGAGAGTGTATATAGTTTTTGGCTCTCTCTGCTTAACAGGAGAGCTGACAGGTAAATTTATGAGCTGTCTGCTTATCAGAGAGCCTGATTTAAGTAAGGTCTGCTCTATGTGCTCTGGTGCTGATTCATGTGGTCTGGAAGGTTTTACACTGCCCTCATATCAGTTTAATTGGGTGTGCCAGCTAGAAAGGAGACACTGGCGAGTGTCTTGAAGAGCAGAGTCCGACTTCTGTCCTTACTACTTAACAAGGGACCTGTTCTGCTAAAGTCAGCCTGCCATAAAGTGCCTTTGGTAGTCTGCTACATTGAGTTAGAGAGGAGACACTGGCTGGTGTCTTGAAGAAACAAAGAAATGCATGTCCTTTGTTGTTTAGAGATGGACTTGTTTCATTGGAGTCAGTCTGCTGTGTGAAGCCACTGGCCGCGTTAACTAGGAGTATCTCATACCTATCCTTCTCCTATCCAAGTTCAACGATAAAGCATTGAAAATTCATCCCCTAGACTGGTGAAAATGCCATAGTGACTGGCTGCAGGATAATCAGAGGGAGGCCCGGGAACAAATACAAATTTTATTAGCAGCTCCTTCGGGGTACCGCTACACATGTCAAGGCAACATAAAAAAACAAAACAAAAACTGTTGTTCCTCCAGATGTGACTCAGATTTTTTTTTAATTTCCTGTTTTGGGCCGGTACAAATCATTTTTTAGACTGCAAAGTTTTCTATTGCTAAACTACAAAGTCCAACTCCAGGCACAAGAAATAAACTACCCTGCAACAGTTAAAGTGGAAGTCCACGCAAAAACCCCTGCATCTATAGCCACCCACATTCTAACACCAACCTAACCCTGTGAAGAAAAATAGCAGTAAAGATACAGTATCTCACAAACATGAGTGCACCACACACATTTCTGTAAGTATATTATTGTATCTTTTCATGTGACAACACTGAAGAAATGACACTTTGTTATACAAGCTGTACACTCACTACTTTACATTGTAGCAGTGTAAATTTGCTGTCCCCTCAAAATAACTCTGTCTAAACTGCTGGCAACAAAAGTCAGTACACCCCTAAGTGAAAATGTCCAAATTGGGCCCAAAGTGTCAATATTTTGTGTGCCCACCATTATTTTCCAGCACTGCCTTAACCCTCTTGGGCATGGAGTTCACCAGAGCTTCACAGGTTGCCACTGGAGTCCTCTTCCCCTCCTCCATGATGACATCACAGAGCTGGTGGATGTAAGACCTTGTGCTCCTCCTCCTTCTGCTTGAGGATGCCCCACAGATGCTCAATAGGGTTTAGGTCTGGAGACATGCTTGGCCAGTCCATCACCTTTACCCTCAGCTTCTTTAGCAAGGTAGTGGTCGTCTTGGAGGTGTGTTTGGGATCGTTATGTTGGAATATTGCCCTGTGGCCCAGTCTCTGAATGGATGGGATCATGCTCTGCTTCAGTATGTCACAGTACATGTTGGCATTCATGGTTCCCTCAATGAACTGTAGCTCCCCAGTGCCGGCAGCACTCATGCAGTCCCAGACCACCATGCTTGACTATAGGCAAGACACACTTGTCTTTGTACACCTCACCTGGTTGCCGCCACACACGCTTGACACCATCTGAACCAAATAAGTTTATCTTGGTCTCATCAGACCACAGGACATGGTTCCAGTAATCCATGTCCTTAGTCTGCTTGTCTTCAGCAAACTGTTTGCGGGCTTTCTTGTGCATCATCTTTAGAAGAGGCTTCCTTCTGGGATGACAGCCATGCAGACCAATTTGATGCAGTGTGTGGCGTATGGTCTGAGCACTGACAGCCTGACCTCCCACCCTTTCAACCTCTGCAGCAATCCTACGTCTATTTCCCAAAGACAACCTCTGGATATGAAGCTGAGCACGTGCTCTCAACTTCTTTGGTTGACCATGGCGAGGCCTGTTCTGAGTGGAACCTCTCCTGTTAAACCGCTGTATTGTCTTGGCCACCATGCTGCAGCTCAGTTTCAAAGCCTTGGCAATCTTCTTATAGCCTAGGCCATGGGTGTTCAAACTATGGCCCTCTAGTTGCTGCAGAACTACAAGTCCCACGAGGCATTGCAAAGCTGAAATTTTACAAGCATGACTCCCAAAGGTATGGGCGTGATGGGAATTATAGTTCTGCAACAGCTGGAGGGCCACAGGTTGAGCACCCATGGACTAGGCCATCTTTATGTAGAGCAAAAATTCTTTTTTTCAGATGCTCAGAGTTCTTTGCCATGAGGTGCCATGTTGAACCTTCAATGACCAGTAAGAGTGAGAGTGATAAATTTAACACACCTGCTCCCCATTCACACCTGAGAACTTATAACACTAACGAGTCACATGACACCGGGGAGGGAAAATGGCTAATTGGGCCCAATTTGGACATTTTCACTTAGGGGTGTACTCACTTTTGTTGCCAGCAGTTTAGACATTAATGGCTGTGTGTTGAGTTATTTTGAGGGGACAGCAAATTTACACTGTTATACAAGCTGTACACTCACTACTTTACATTGCAGCAAAGTGTCATTTCTTCAGTGTTGTCACATGAAAAGATAGAATAAAATATTTACCAAAATGTGAGCGGTGTACTCACTTTTGTGAGATACTGTACCTTTTCTGAAGGTGACCCGACCTGATCTACAGTGGCGGAAGCTCTGATCCCATGGGGAGCTGTCAGCCGTGGCTTCACTGTGGAGGCGGGTGCAGGGGACACGGATGACAACGGAAGCCCCATAGTAAGTCTATGGGTGACGTCATTTCCCACTCATTTCACAGCCATTGTTGGCCGTGTCATGTGCAGAGCTTCCGCCCCTGGAGATCGGGTCGGATCGCCTTCAGAAAAGGTATACTGCCTTTTTCCTCTACAGGGCTAGAGAGGTTAGTGTTAGAATGTGGGTGACTATAGATACAGGGATTTTAGATTCTAGTGGATGGACTTCCACTTTAAAATGCTCATTTTTTTCAAGGGGTAGAGAAATAAGGTGTAATACTTACCTTACTCCTTGCTCTAGCAGGGTCCATCTGATGGTATGACTGGTCCCACAAAGCCTCCTCTCTAAGGTGCTCGTGACTGTGGTTGCACTCCTGCCTGATCCACTTACAATGCAGGGTTATAGCCTTGCACTGTACACCATGATGCTGCCTGACCGCCCACGGGCTTATTTTGGCCTGATCAAAACAGATAGAATAAATGCTTGTGGTGGTGGTATATGTAACCAGGGCTTTTTTTCAGTGGGAACGAGGGGAAACGCAGTGTGCTGGAGGGTCCATTGATGCTGGCTGCTGGAGGATCTATTGTCGCTTGGGGGAATCTATTGTTAGGGGGGGGGGCCTATTTTTGCTGGGAGGGATCTACTGTTGAGGGAAGGGTCTATTGTTGCCGGTTGCTGGAGGGTCTATTAATGCTGGCTGTTGGGAGATCTATTGTTGCTGGTGAGAGTCTACTGTTCCTGGGGTGGGTTTGTGGTTAGGGGGAAATTTTTTTGCAGGGGGTCGATTGTTGCCAGAAGGATCTATTTTACCATACAAATTACTTATCACCACAAAATGATACCTAGTTCTGTTTACTCTAAAAGGGGTGGTATTGGAAGATGGGTAGGGGGTGGAACCAAGGGACATTGTTCAGAGGTGGATGGGGGCAGAGACAAGGGGTGACTTGGGAGAGCGGAGTACCTGCACCTATTGAAAAATCCCTGAATATAACAAACCAAAAATGAAACAAATAACATTTGTTCTAGGGTTCAGTGGCGGCAGGCAATCGTTCCGCGCTACTTACCCCATCCAAGTCGCGGACGGCTTCCCCCCTGTTCCTCTTCTCCTCTCGCCCAAATGGGTCTTAAGGCCCACTTCCTGATTGGCCAGGAGGAGAAGCAGGAAAACAATAGCGAATATTACAGCCTCCGGCCCTAATCACGTGCTTTGAAAAAAACAAACATTGAAATCCATGTGTCCGGCGTCCTGAATGGAGATTAGGGACCAGGCGCATGGATATTAGGGGGGCGGCACCCCTGAAAGGGTTAGTACACCTTTACTGCACCCACCCCCCCTTCACGCTGCAGATGACAGGACATACCCCCTGCATGCACCGTATGCTCTTTTACTCTCACAGAACACTGAGCTGTGAGAGAGAACGGGCCGCGCATGCATGGGTCGTGGCAACACATCCAGCTCTTGGTACGTCTTGCCATCTGCAGGACAGGCAGCGAAGGACAATGAATTGAGCAACTAAAAAAGTAAGCATTAAATGTGCATTAGAGGAGTCTGGATTCTTTAAATTGCAATTTTTTTTTCTGAGTGGTACCAAATCTCAATAAAATTATATGGCGTAAGTATTCTTTTAAAAAACGGAGCAATGCATAGTAATGTGCTAAGGACATTGTAATGCTTGGGGAAGTATTTGGCAAACAACAGTAAAGGTGAACTAACACTTTCAGTACATTTATAGTTCACTTACTGTTGATTGACTCACCATCTTGTGTTGAAAGTCTGTTCCTTGTATCTACCACTCTTTCAGTAACATACCACATTTCTCTTGATTGTTCCCCCTTCTACGTTTGGGGTCATGTCCCCTTAAACTGCCCTCTGAAGACCCCATTTATAGAGTGGGCAGGAAAACTGGAGATGTGTACCTATAGGTTACTGTGTTATGTCTCCAATAAAAATATTTCAGCAATAGTGACATGGTATGACTACAGACAGTTGAGGTAGAGCCCGTACAAAAGGCGCGATCGTTCATTTGTGCCCCTATATAAAATGGCACATGATCCTCAATTTAATCAGTTGCAATGGTCCCAAGTTTACCTTGATTCGCTTGGCACATTATAATGGCACTCTTACTCAAATTGAGAATAAAAATAAAGAAAAGGTTAAGACGCTCTTATAAAGTGACATGTCCTAGACCCACAGATGTGTTATTTGATGCTCACATCTGCGACAGTTGTGATCAACAGCAGACTGCGGTGACATCACAGACAGCTGAGAGATCTCTGTGTCTGGTTAAAAACAACGGACACACCCAACGTCTACTGAGGATATGGCAAAATACAGATCATCAAAACAAACCTATCAAGCTAGCAATCTCATTAAAGCAGCACGCTGCAGCCCAGTTTATGAATCCAGATGAATACAACTAGAAGATTGTCTTCTGCTAACCTGTGCTGGTCAAAAACATTTAACTGGTTTCCACAGGAAACGCCTTTCAACTTCTTTTTACAGCGTGGTGCAGCACTGTGTGTTGCTTATAGCAAGAAGCTGTAAACTTAAAGGGATAGTTCACCTTTAGAACCCTTTTTCAAGCCCTTTGTCGTTAAAAAAAAAAAAAAAAAAAAAGCAAAAAAAGCGCCTGAAAAATGCTTCCCATTAAAATC
>BLSH010012269.1:1120304-1134107 GCA_018402905.1 Glandirana rugosa
AAAGCACTTCAAAAACACCCCTCTCCATTGAAATGAATGGGGAGTGCCTGAAAAGCAATTTAAAAGCTCCTCAAAATGTTTTTTTGGAGCAGAAGTTTGTGAGTTACATGTTCTTTAACCACTTCAGCCCCGGAAGGATTTCACACTTTAGGACCAGAGAACTTTTTGCGATTCGGCACTGCGTCGCTTTAACTGACAATTGCGCGGTCGTGCGGCGTTGTACCCAAACAAAATTTGCGTCCTTTTTTTCCCACAAATAGAGATTTCTTTTGGTGGTATTTGATCACCTCTGCGTCATTTCTGATCACCGTTATAAACAAAAGAAGAGCAACAATTTTGCAAAAAAAAAAAAAACAAATCTCTTACTTTTTGCTAAAATACAAATCCAAAAAAAAAAAAAATTATATAAAAAAAACATTTTTTTTTCTACTGGTTTTGGCCGATTTATATTCTTCCTCATATTTTTGGTAAAAAAAAAAAAATCGCAATCGGCGTTTGATTGGTTTGCCGTGTTTACGGATGATGAGAATTCATTTCTGGGTTTTTTTTATTTTTACTAGTAATGGTGGCGATCTGCGATTTTTAGCGGTACTGCGATATTGCAGCAGACATGTCGGACCATTTTGACACTTTTTTGGGACCATTGGCATTTATACAGCGATCGGTGCTATAAAAATGCACTGATTACTGTGTAAATGCCATTGGCAGTGAAGGGGTTAACCTGGAGGGGGTGCTCTAAGGGTTAACTGTGTTCCCTCACTGTGTTCTAACTGTATGGGGGCTGGGCTGGCAGGGGGAGGGGAGTGATCACGGTTTCCACATACAGGAAGCCTGTGATCACAGCCCTTCCCCCTCTAACAGAACGGAGATCCATGTGGGGGTAGCCGGCAGCGATCGAGTCCACCCTACCTGCTCCCTGCCCCCCCCGAACACAGTGAGCGTGGGAGCGCGCCTCCGGCGCGGCGCGCTCACAGTGCAGGATATCGCAGCCGCCATCATGATGGCGGTTTGCGATATTGAGCCACTTTGTCGCCATCAGATGCCGGTCAGCAAGTGGTTAAAAAGTGCACCGCAAATGCCTAAAAAGCGCTGCAAAAGCTCTCAGTGTTTTATGGGCAATTTAGAAGCGCCTCAGTGTGAAAGGGGTCTTACCACAAAACTGCTTATGCAGATAAGGGTCATCTGTAGATAAAAACAAGCCTGACTGGGATACTCCCCATTGCTAAGTGAGGCCTAGTCATCACTGCTCACCTCCATCACAGGAATGAGCTCTCAAATGTTGAACTCAGAGCTACTGCATCAGGGAGAGAGAGCATGTTAGGGGGTTTGAATCAGAGAAAGAGCTCACTCCTGTGATGGAGGAGGTGAGCATTGATGACTAGGCCTCACTTATCAATACTCTGGGAGTATTCCAGTCAGGCTTCATAAGGTATGTAAAATGGCCTACACCTATAGCAAGGGTATTATTCATCTTTAGCCAGAGCTGCACAGTTTGTTTTAATCTAAAAGCATCCCTTACCTGCATAGGCAGTTTTTTTGTAAATATGAACTCTCCTTTTAAACTTGTTGGGTCAATCCCCACCAGAGTCACCATCTACATAGTGCTTTTGCTCGGATCTCCTACCACAAGCCAAAAAAACATACTGGCCGGTCAACTGGCAGATCATAAGAATGGCGAGAGTATGCAGGTGTACATGATACTTGGGCATTAGACTGGAAGTTCCTCTGGGGCGGGGACAAATGTGGTTGCGCATGTACTCTGTGGAGCACTGGACAGTGTATCTTCATTTCATCACTACAGATAATAAACCATTACATTATATGTGTAGTTACAACTCTGTGAACATGGTGCATACTATGTACAGTTTAAATAAATGTCTTGTAGATTTTGCAAAATAAATTGCAGTGCAAAATCTTAAGGACATACAAATGGACTAAAGCGAATCCATCTATTCTCTAAACCACACTATAAAATTGGCGTTTGTAACTTAAATGACCACTATGGACAAAACCAAGTTTAATACATGTTTTCCTAGTGTCATGAACAACCTTATGATAAATGGAAAAATAGCTCTAGGACCATAAGGTTATCTTATTGCCTAGGTCAGTGGTTCTCAACACCACTCCTCAAGTACCCCCAAACAGGCCATGTTTTGGGAATTTCTCAGACAAAATAGCTGTCCAAAATACCAAGCTATTGACTCTGATTTAAAGTGTGCAAGGCTGACGCGTTTCCAGGGCGAACCCTCTTCATCAGAGCCTCCTAAGGCTCTGATGAAGAGGGTTCGCCCTGGAAACGCGTCAGCCTTGTCCTATGGTGAACATCCAGGTCCTCTGCCGAGGCTCTACCATCGTCCCCATTGGATGTACTGTTGTATTCCAAAAGGTTTTAATATCAGCTCCGCTTGTGAGTATATGGATTTTATCTATTTTAATCATTAAACTTTTTAATGGTACGGCACAAGGTCGGTGCGCCTCTCTTGTTTGTCTTTTCTTTGCTCTGAGATTGAAGTGCCACACTGGAAGTTGACACAAATTTATTCCAATAGGATAAAAGATTTTAATCACAAAGCCAGCGCATTTTGGGGGAAATAAGACCTTTCAATAGGGTTGAACCTGGTTGACATAGAAGCACATAATCAGCAACGGATTTAAGGCAAGATGCCTACATAAGCGACAAGCAGCAATGTGGACACCAAAGGAGGACCTTCCTTCTTTGTGGAGCAGAAGATCATAGACTTAGGACCTGGCACAACCATGGATTTAGTTTTGTAAAAAGGGGTTTAGATTAGTATTTTTTTTTTTAACTGAATCCTAGCAATTCAGGGTGGATGATAGAGTATGGCTGTATATGAGCTTTAGGTTGCAATGACATCAGAAAGTCATGAAATCCTTAATGACTCATGCTTGGGTGATCTCACGCTGGTCAACTGATAGGCAGATATGTTGAAGTGATGCAATAACCACTTCCTCTACATACAGTGCCAGGCATATGAGGCCATACTGGACAGTAAACATTGATGTATTTAAAATAAAATGACAGACATTTTAAATAAATGAATCCACGGGTGGGGGGCATTAAAAAAATTACATCTAAAAAGAAAATTAAAATGTGTATTTAACACATCATAGTGAGCCTGTGTACCCAATCATGTTGGAGGGATAAAAAAAAAAAAAAAAAAGGATTTTGATTTCACGTGATTGAACATTCAAGCTTGGCGCAGCCTCAGCTCATTTACTGAAGTTCCCTGTGAAAGGTGGACATTCCCTTTCCCAAGTGAAGAGCCTCTATTCCCATACAGACGTAGGAAGAACAAACCAATGCCATCTCCAAACAAGGTCCTTGTGAAATTGGAACAGTGATATCCATTCAAAGTATATAAACCGCCAAAACATTTTTGGGCTTTAGAGTATGAACTGTTTTTTTTTTTTTTGTTTCCCATTGGGAAATTTCCCTTCAATTCCTGTTCTGGAGACACTTTATGAAGGGAAATTCTCTTCTGGCGCAGTTGTCACCAGAACAGATCTCCCCAATGGAAGATTTCTAGTGACAACAGTCGTCACCTGGACAAATTTACTTAGTAATTCTTCACAAACAGACCAAAGGTACCACAAAAAAAAAAACAAAAAAAAAACTTTTTTATACTTAAAAGGAGTACAGCCAAAGCTTGTTGCACTTATCCTGTGGATCACAGGAGTGCAGTTAGTTTTGCACTCCTGTGACCCATTTTCAGCTGACGTCACAGAGCCGGTCCAGGCTTGGTAAAGATTGCGACCATATTGTCGGGATCCACCCACATGCCTGGACCAGCACCCAGCTCAGCCTCTCAGTGAGCCGCTGAGCAGGTTGCTCCTGCACCCTCCAAAACCCAGCGTTCCAGTGAGTGGGGGGTCAGAGCGGTGAGACGGTGACTGACAGTCACCAGCTCTCTGCTCAGGGAGCTCTGAGAACTGAGTGATCGGCGAGGTTTGATCGCTCGGTTCTCAGTCTTAGAGCGGACCGATGCTGCATCCACCTAGGTAAGTATGATTCTGAAAAAATCTAAATCCAATGCTTCTCTTCTTTTTTAAAAAAAAAACAGCTTGGCACAATGCAAGTATGCTTCCTCTATGTGACACTTAGTCAGTCTCGGTGGAATCTGTAAAACACTGTAGTGGTCCCAGCTACTGCAGAGTTAGCCCCGGACTTCTGGGCACCGTGCCGAGTGGATGCCCCTCTGAATAGTAACCACTTGGCTACCATTCTAAGACCGCCTTGCATTTTTCCTCAAGGAATGCAACGCGTTCCCTGATTGGACTACATGGAAATAACTCAACCCCCTCCAGTCAGAGAATGCTTTGCATTCATTGGGAAAACACAAGGTGTTCTCTGAATGGCAGCTGCGCCAAGGGAGTGACCCCATGTAGTTACTATGCAGAAGGGCAGCTGCTTGCGCTGAAACAATGATTTACAACTTCCACAAAGGCCAATCGGGTGGCCAGGCAGGCCCAATTAAGTATGTAAAATATCTAAAATCGCTGGACTTAAGCTTTAAAGTAGAACGCATAACGTTTTTAAAACATTTTGGATAGAGTAAGGCAGGGGAGGGCTGGGCTGGGGGGCAGGGTGGCAATTACCCCCCATGCCATCCTAACTTACATTCATTCTTCATGTGGAGGAAGGAAGTAGGGGCCAGGGCGCAGCCACCAACTAACTGCAGGCAAAGGGGGGGCGCCCAGGGCCGGCCTTACAATGGATCCCGCTGGGCCCATTGGGCTGCCTAGGGGGGGCGCTGCTGGATTACACAGAGGAGGGATCTCCCACTTACAAAGTCCTACCTCCTGGACCACCTTCTATAATAGACAGCACACTGGTGATGTCTATCATAGGAGCCGTGACAGCGGCATGACAGCGGCCACGCCAGGTAAGCGGGAGATCCCCGCTCTGTGTAATCCGGTCGGCTCTCCTCTATCTGCATTGCAGGCTGCATTGATGGTCACTGATCAGGCTGCACTGACCAGGCTGTGCTGATGGGCACTGGCGAGGCAGCATTGGTGAGCACTGGTGAGGCTGCATTGGTGGGTACTGGTGAGGCTGCATTGGTGAGGCTGCATTGGTGGGCACTGGTGAGCTGCATTGATGCATAATTTTTGTTAATCCTCCTTTGTTGCTATTAACATTAAATTATGTTACCGCATTGTATCATATTTGTCTTGCTTCATAACATCAATATCCATTCTAAAACCAGGTGGGCATGGATGGTGAGCTGATGCGGTGGTTCAATGGGCCACTTGACTGGACTTGCCCCCCAGGCCTAAGGCTGCCAGCCCTCCCCTGGAGTAAGGGAGGGTTATAATCCCTGTCAGATATATTTTTTCGCCATTTGTGTCCCATTGTGGTGATTTCTCTTCACTTCCTGTCCCATAGCCAAACAGGAAGTGAGAGGAAACCCCTGCAAATTAAAGTAATTCCTTGGGGACCCCCAGGTCACCAGAACTAGTGTCACCATTGGAAGATTTCCCATCTTACTTTTCTGGGGACAACCCAAAATAACGGTAAACAGGAAGAAGAATAGCGGGTGTGAATCTCCTTAACGAGGACACAGACCGCAATAAAACCTGACAGGTGTTCTAATCCTTCTCCACTCTATTCAAAAGAAAAAAAAAAAAAAACGCTGCCCTTTAGTTATACTATAAAAGGTGGTTACACACATATTACAATCTGGTTGTAAAAGTTCTATCCAGCCTCAGATCTACCATTGACAATGAAGAGCATGTGCCAGTTTTTAGGCAGGCAGAGTGTACAATCAGACCAAGGTTTTGTGCGATCATTTCCCTCTAGTGCTAGGATTGGGTCACTGTCCTTAAATCTGTACAAATCTTGGGTTAAGTGTCTGTTTTATGGAATATGGCAGCCCCAGATTTAGATAATCTTTACAGGTAAATAGGAGGAGCTGGCAACTTGGTGACTCCACAGGAAACCGCCATCTTATCTTCTATAAAAGGGCTGTACAAATCAGCATACAAAAGTACTAACGCGTTTCAGCCCACAAGGACCTTACCAGGAACCAGTAGTGTAGTACCAGGAATGTTCCTCATTACACTAGACCTGATCATGCGAGCATCATAAACCCAGAGCCCTCCCCACCTAGCACTCATTTTGAAAAAACAGCCAACAAAAATCAACTCACGTGATTTGGATTGGTCAAGAAGAATATATGCAAGGAATCACAGTAATGTTTGCTATATTCCTTGCAAAGTATAAAGCTAAACTACAGGGGAATTTCCTCCATCCCACTACATCACTGACACGGAAGGTTCACTTTCATTTTATATCACTGTTCAAGCTAGCACTTTGGTGCATTGGGTAAAGGCATATCCATATCAAGATAAAACGAGGGCTGTGGGCTGAATATATAAAACATCTAACGTAGAAAGCACAGTTCCCACATTTTCTATATTAAAAAAGGACTTATAGTCTTTATAAAGTGTCCATTTAGCACTTTTAGTTTTAGGAGGAGTCCGGTGGAGGAGGAGCCCAGTTGACAGCTCCTGGCTTCTTGTAAGTCTTGAATACTCCCCAACAGTGAGGTTATAATCCTGGACTCTTATCTACTCAAGATTGTACCTACTTCTGCCCACTTCCTCTATAGAATAATACAATACCAATTAAGGAGAGTTGAACCCTCTTCATATGCACACAGCAGATGTGCAAAAAAAATGTAGGTCTTACCAACAAAGTCACTGAGAGGTACAGAGGGACCTGCCAGTTGGTTTAGCGTTACCAAAAACTGAAAAAATCTATTTTTGATGGACTGGTCGCCAAAGCTTTGTACGCACTGATGCATTTCGGGCAACTTTTACACACCTTGCTATTTATTCATGCCATGGGCATTTTGCTAAAGTGCACCAAAGATGCAACAAGTAGCACTTTCTCCAACGCACAACACCCACAATGGTGCAAAGGTGGGAGCCGCTGTCAGAAAACTGTTCCAGCGAGAATTTGTGTGGATGGGGGAATCTGGTAAATTGGCCCTAGGTGGATCTAAATTTGGGACAAAATTCTTGTTGATCAGCGGCTGCAGCTGCTGATCAGCATATTCAGAAAGCAGAGGAGTCCCGCTGTCTGAATACAATGCCACAACAGGGAGGATTCCTCCATCCACTTTGCTTATGTGGAAAGGGGAATCTTTTTTTTTTTTCGTCCTGCTGGCTGAACAAAAAAAAAATAAATTTAAAAAGGATTATTGTATAGGTAGCTTTAGTTATGTTTTTTCAGCCCACTGGTGTAAAGGACAAGTTTATATTTAGGAGCATGTGACGCCCATATTTAGGGTGCAACATGTAGCATGCCCCTATGCACCTGCCTCCAGCACTCCCCACTGACAGCGGGCGGGAGATCTGCTCCCTGCAAACTTTTTGAAAACTGGGCGGCTGTGCACAGTCAGTAGGGTCTCACGCACCCCCCCCCCCCCCGGTCGATCAGTCCCCACCTAGGTTGCAGGCTTCCTCCGGGCAGTGGCTTCACCCTACATCTCCTACCTCAGCTTCATGGTGGCATGGCTTTCCCTGTGTCTCCTCCCTCCTTCTCCTCGGCAGCCAATAGGATTGCTTCTCTTCTTGGCCAATCGTGTCTCAGGACACGCTTCCTGAGCCGCAATTGGCCAGGAGGAGAATCAGTTAATATTAATTTGCTATCGAGTGGCACAGTGGTGTAGTGGTTAGCACTTTCTCCTAGCAGCAAAAGGGTCGCTGGTTCGAATCTCGGCCACGACACTACCTGCCTGGAGTTTGTATGTTCTCCCTGTGCCTGCGTGGGTTTCCTCCGGAAACTCCGGTTTCCTCCCACACTCCAAAGACATGCTGGTAGGTAAATTAGATCCTGTCTAAATTGGCCCTAGTATATGTATGAATGTGAGTTAGGGACCTTCAATTGTAAGCTCCGTGAGGGTAGGGACTGATGTGAATGTACAATGTGTATGTAAAGAGCTGCGTAAAGAATCCATGCGTCCGGTGCCCTACAGGTAAATTAGGGGCCAGGCGCATGGATTAGGGGGCGGTGCCCCTGCGCCCCGCATGCACAGGTCGCCGCTGGTCTGCCACCATGGTGGACGTAGTTTGAATGGACTGCGAGCCGGCTACTCAGCATGCATGTAGCTCATGCATTCTTTCTCCAGCTTTGAAACAGTCTGCATGGAAAAAACAGGCACAGATCTAGAGGAAGACTGTGAAAGAGCCCAATCTGCTGATCGCGGGTGCAGACTGCAATAAATATGGGGAAAAAAAAAAAGGAAAAAAATATAAATGCACATATTTTTACAAGTGAACTAAAAAAACTAACCATCTATGGTAGATCTTCATAGGCCCTGCTTACTCTTTAAACGATAAGACTAAAAAAAAAAACAGACTTTGTGCAGCCCCTAATGGAATCAAACACCCACAATGCACTTCGTAAAACAAAGACTGCCAAATTGGTAGGAAGCTCAGAGAGGTACTTCTACTCAAGAATTATTTGATTCTAAGGATCTTTTTTTAACTCAAAACCTGCTATTTGTTAATGCCCCATTGATTCACAGAAAAGTGTGATTTTTAATGACGAAAAGAAAGCCTTGGGAGGGACATCCTGCGTTTTGCTTTCCTGAGGCTCTGAATGGTTATCTGTGCTATTCTTAAAGCCACAAAGTCTAAATAGAAGGTGCAACTGCCCCATCTTTGTACACTTACACCAATACGAAGATTGTATACTACATGGCTAATTGTTCCGTGTGACTCACGGGTCTAATGCATGCGTTCTGATATTTCCCCATGTATGATTCGAATTACAACACATCAGTTCACCAAGCATGATCACGATCTTTGGCTTGTTTTCTTATAAAGTAACATTCTTTTTTTTTTTTTTTTAGCTTCGTCCAATGAGATTTGAAAGTCAGTCACATGGCCATAAAAAGATCTTTATCTTTGTGATATCCAGGTTCAGAATCAATGTATTTCCTCATATATAAAATGGGAGAACTGTATAATGAAGTCATATAACAAAATCATTTACGTCTCTAAACTTCATCTTCAAGACAATCCTACTACACTTAACAGCCATTCCTTAACTACATTTAAATCAAAATGCTCTTTTTTTTACCATTTCTGCCTGGATAACCATTAAATAGCCAGATCATATAGGGGCCTCAGTGGCAGTTGCATGGTTTGTTGTGCCTAAAAAGTGCCCCCCACCCATTGGAGAACGTCCTTACCAGCACTACGTTGAATCTCTCCTCCAGCTCTCCCGAACTTGGTCTTGGAAGCTTAGAAGTGGAGCCATCTTTTGGCTTTGGTGGGGTATTCCCTGTTGGCGGTTGGGTCTTTGAATCACGGGTCTGGAACATTTCCAAGGTGCCCGCTGCGTTCCCCATGATCCAGGCAGCTCCTCGTTTCCACTGTCCTAAATCCAGGCTGAACGCTTTAACGTAGAACGTAAGACAGAGGGGGAAAGACAAAAAAAACCGTCAGACTATCGAATCAGAGCAATGTATCAGTAAAGTTTGATGGGAACACGCCCAACTTCCGATTACGTCTTGGAGATCTCGACATCACAAGCTACCGCAAAAGCCACGGGGTACACGCAGAAAGGAAGGTGTGGCCATATATCATCTGCAGGTCTGAAATAAAACAATTTAGCAGTGGCAGAACAGACGTCTCCAACTGTCCCTTCTCCTTTTTACCTTTGAGATGAGTTTCTCCTTGATGACTGACTCTGCAGTTCCCCGATTCACTTCTCGTCCGCTTGCAGCAGAAAAAAGTGTGTTTCGCAGCTGACCTTGCAATGGACATTAGCTGCAAACTAGCTAAGATACAAAAACCACAAATGCAAAAAGGAAGTTAGGTTTCAAAATCGGATGGTAGATGGTGTGTGGAGGAGGGGGGTTCGTACTGTGCGGAAACAAAAGTTCTAAGTATAAAACGTATCAACCCTCTAAACTGACAGCCACGAAAACAGGGGGACCCAGCACATTGACCGCATGTGGCACGCTGTTATTGTGTGAGAGGTGGAGGATGACAGAACAGCAAGGTGCATTGAATGAAACTAGATACCATGACAGGTTATAAGATCCCCGGCTCTTCTATGTGCAGGATCTGTTAACCCTCACAATGCACTTTTCCGGAGGAGGAAAGGTGCCTACTACTCTTCAGAAGCACAGTCTACAGTCTGCAAATGTACACTACTGTGCTGTTTTAGGCAGGTGGGAAAAAATTCCTGCAAATTAAGAATGTTTTCAGAATGGAAGTGTTAGTAGTTTATGTTGATCAATTAACAAAATGGAATGTAAATGAACAGAAGAGAAATCCAATTCAATATTTGGTGTGACCACCCTTTGTCTTCAGAGCAGCATCAACTCTTCTAGGTAGACTTGTGCACAGTGTTTGAAGGAACTCGGCAGGTAGGTTGTTCCAAACATCTCAGAGAAGTAACCACAGATCTTCTGTGGATGTAGGCTGCCTCAAATTCTTCCCTCTCTTCATGGAATCCCAGACAGACTTGATGGTGTTGAGATCAGGGCTCTGTGGGGGCCAAAGGCCAAACCATCACTTCCAGGACTCCTTGTTCATTATGCTGAAGATAGTTCTTAACAGTGGCGGCTGGTGCTCTTTTTTTGGGGGGCGCCAAACAAACCTCCGATACGCCCCCTCCTCTGATCGTCCCGCACTACTTACCCCATCCAGGTCGCGGGCGGCTTCCCCACTACTTCTCTCCTCCTTCTCGTCCCTTCCCAGTTTCTAGTCCTCGTCGTCGGCTTCCCAGCTGCTTCTCCTCGGTGGCTTCCCGGGCAGCATCCCCACTGCTTCTTCTACCAGCCAATCCGGTCGCTTCTCCTTATGGCCAAATCAGGTCTTAAGACCCACTTCCTGATTGGCCGGGAGGAGAAGTAGGAAAACATTAGCGGGTAGGTTCAGGGCGCAGTGCTTCCCCCCCCCCCCCCCCCCCCGCCCATTTAGAAGACAATTAGAGCCTCTGGTTCTGATCATATGCTTCTTAAAAAGAAAAACCCCATAGAAATCCATGCGTCTGGTGCCCTGCATAGAGATGGGGGGGGGGCGCCCCTGCCCCCCATTATGAGCAGCCGCCACTGGTTCTTAATGACATTGGTTGTATGTATGGGGTCATTGTCCTGTTGCAGGGGCCAATCATATGCCTCCCTGATGGTATGGCATGATGGGGACATGAACAGAAGGAGGAGAGAATGAACAGCAAGATCAACCAGCTTTTTTGCAGAATACAGAAAACAAGTCTCATAATGACCCCGAGTGAGTATGAGCAGCATGTAATACACCATTTATTGATCGTTTTACTAATCCTACAAACTTCCTGACTTTGTACAAGTGTTAGAATTGATGCTGGTTTGAAGCCAAGGGGTAGCCACACCAAATATTGATTTGATTTACATATTCCTTATGCTCTCTCACTTTGCATCTTGTAATTTGATAAAAAAAAATTAACAATTAAAATATATATTTTTGAAAGCATTCCTACTTTAAATAATTTCTTCACACCTGCCTAAAATGTATTCACAGTGTTGTATTTCAGCTTATCAGTCCTCCAGAGTATTTAACTGCATTAGCTTTCTTTTTGCAAACTTTTTCGGTCCTGTATTTTCACCTGCAGACCCTGCAAATAATGCATTTCCTGTCTTATCTATGACTATTTTTTTTCTCCACTGAATGATGGAGGAGCCATGGTTGCCACCCAGGCTAGACTTCAAACATCTCCGTCTTCATCTCCATTACATGGTGGATTGGAGGTACTGGTAGGACACTGCATTTCTGGGTATAACAGGTATCTCCTGGACTTGTTGAAAATGTTCTTATACTGAAAAAAAAAAAAAAATGGCGGCAGCCACCACATCTAAGGACTGGTGAGCTGCAATATTATATTTTTGTAAGGTATGTAGATATACCTAAAATGTGTTATAGATTTACATGCATCTTGGCCAAAGTCACCAGCTCAATGAATATGGACATTCGAGGTGGTCACATCTAAAGCCAAATTTTCCCCTATTTTGGCTTGGGTAGGAAAGTGTTAAAACCCTACCATTTTGTTTGTCCTATTCTGGAGATTTCCCCACACTTGTCCTACAGACAACAGGAAACTGGGCCAATGAGGGAAATCACCTATATGACAGTTTTTTTAACCCACAGGGCTGCACAAAAATGAAACACCTATGTGTACAAAAAAAAAGTGCATTTGGAAAAAAAATAAAAAATAAGTGCAGGTAAGGAGGTCGCTCTAGTCCCCCTCTCGAAGCAGTAGGACTCTACCCTATACCCCCAGGCTGCAAGGCTCCTGACAGTGGCAAGGTTCAACATGGTCCACCTAGCCCATGGGTGCTCACCCTGTTGTCCTCCAGCTGTTTCTGAACTACAAGTCCCATGAGTCATTGCAAGGCTGATCATTACAAGCATGACACCCAAAGGTCGAGGCATGATGGGACTTGTAGTTCCACAACAGCTGGAGGGCCACAGGTTGAGCACCCATGACCTAGCCAAAGGGCCTGGCAGATCCATCTCCTCATGGTCATCTAAAACGAATTACTAGGTGAGGGGCACCCCCCCAAAGCGAGACCCCCCGGTTCAGGGGAGGAAGGCACCAGTTGGGCTCCTTCTAGAGTTCAGGGTCGACCCAATGACCCACACCCTCCACCCTAGTGAAAAAAAAAGAACCACAGACAAAAGTACAAAGTGACAAAATGTGAGAAAATGAAATAGTGCCAGTGCAGGTGCATAGGTTAGGCCTAAAAAAAGGTAAAGTGACCTGGCTATGTGCACTCTCACAATGGGTTTCCCACGTCCAAGTGATGGGACCAGCTTCTAAGGAGCACCGACACAGCTGGCTCTCTTCCTTCCCAGCCCACGGCCAGACCAGGTAGACCCATTCATATAAAGGAGGCACTGGGCTCCTCCAGTCTTCCCGGGGGAATCACTCCCGTGCTCCACATCCCATGGACTCCCCAATTTCTGATTCAGCCATTAAAAACATCAGAGCCCACATCATACCAGAAGGGATATCACACAGCCAGCCGTTCCTACCAAAAAAGCCAGCAGAGCGCATCACCCCCCCCCCCCTACTGAACACTGACGAGAACAGATACTACACTTCATCTTGGCCAAAAGGCAGAGATGAGTTTTTTGGACAGGTGGCACTGAATGTGGTGTCCCCATTTAAAGCGTTCCCCTCTGTTCGTATTCCAGTGGCCAGGGCCATCTTAAAAACATCATGGGACCCTGGGCAAAGTAATGCACTAGGGCCCCTACCAGGGAGATGGTGACCTGCGGCGCGCTATACACGCAGTAGCAAGGAGTGGGTGTGGCTAAATGATACTACATATGGGGCATGGCTTTTGAGTCTAATTAGAAACAAATACACACAACCAGGGAATAATCCCAAATTAAATTCACCCACCTATACACACTGTCCCTCCCTCTCTACACACTACCCCCATTTCCCATATACACTGACCCCCTGTACACACTGCTCCCACTCCTTTTTTAAGCTATCCACCTCCTTGCACAAACTGCCCCCATGTCTCCCACTATCAGTGGCCTGTATTTATGCAAGACTGTACACACTACGAAGGGGGCACAGTAGAGGGGAGGTCAGTAGGTTAAAGTATAGGGTGTAGTAATGTATAGCGTCAGGTTTGGGAAGTATAGGTGTTATAGTGGCAGGTTTGGGTGTAGTGAGGAGCAGTCCATGTGCAGGGGGGGAGGGACAGGCAGTGTGTAGTGGGGGGGCAGTCAGGCAGCCCTCCCTGTCACACATATCCACCCACTTAAATT
>BLSH010012269.1:1140128-1150691 GCA_018402905.1 Glandirana rugosa
CCCCCCCCCCCGACACACACTGTGAGGGGGGAGGAGACCGGCTGTCTGGAGGGGAGACCGACCTCTCGAGACACGAGGCGGAGGATCCCGAAGGTCGGAGACTCCTCAGAGGATCTTTTGATGCAAGAGACCCTACCACCTCGACGACCCGCCCCGCCCCCACGAGCTCTCCAGCCAGAGGGGAGGTCTGTCGGCCAGAGGAGGGGGGAGTGTCACACACAGCCCCCCCCCCCTTCCCCCACCCCACCGACCTCATCAACTGGACAGGGTAAATGCAGCTTTGCCCAGGGCAGGGTGCCCGCTTATTAAGATGCCCTGCCAATGGCAACTGAAAAATGTAGATTCTCCCCTCACTTTCATTCACAGGGACAAATAGGGAGGACTCACTAAAGAATAAACACCCTGAATTGTCAGACTTCTCCTGAGAGGAAATTCTTCTATACAGAGAGGAGCACTGATTGTACCAATCGGGGTTTGCAATTATTTTATGTGTATGGCCTGTCAGGAATGTGCATGAAGGTTGCCATATTTGCCCATTATATAATGTGGCACTCACACAACTCTATGGCACAGAAGAAATTCAAATCTTGGATTTATCCCAGACCTTAGGCAGAGTTCTTCACATTCTTCAATATACAGATGACCACTAGGGGGAGCAATACAAATCACATAGCAAATTCCATGATCAATACAAATCATAGCAAATTCAATGATCAATACAAATCATAGCAAATTCAATGATCAATGTATGGAACGCTGAGCCAAAAGTGACCAATTGTAGCACAGGTTTCTTTTAGGTGTTCAGGAATGGAAACCATTGTAGCCTCCAAAGCTCAATTTCCATGACTTTGCACAAAGTTTACATTTTACTGTAATCCCTCCTAGATTGTAAGCTCTAGCGAGCAGGGCCCTCCGATTCCTCCTGTATTGATAGTGTGCGGTCTGCCCCATGTTGTAAAGCGCTGTGCAAACTGTTGCCCCGATATAAATCCTGCATAATAATAATAATAATTAGTGCTACCCACTACCTATTTACTGCTGCAATGTGGCGCTGTCTCGCAAATCACAGAGATCCGCGTGGGCTCTCATGCCCGCCATACTCTGCAGGAGTGTGCCCACGGCTTGGGCAGACCCCATGTCCGCCAGCGAGCCACGATGACCTGCCAGAGGGAGGGAACAGGGTACACACGGCGGTTCCCCGCTCTGTCAGTGGGCATGTAAGATCTACTGATCGCTGTCACTGGGATCAGTTCGATCTCTTATGCCCCTGCCAGCCCAGCCCCCCCACAGAACACACCCAGGGTACACAGTTAACCCCTAGATCTGCCCCTGCAGGTTAACCCCTTCCTTGCCAATGACATTTATACAGTAATCAGTGGACATTTACATTTCTGATCGCTGTATAAATGTCATTGGTCCCAAAAGTGTCAAAAATGTCCGACATGTCCGCTGCAAAATCGCAGTCCTGAAAAAAAAAAAAAACACACGCAGATCACTGCCATTATTAGTTTAATAAAAAAAAAAAATGGCAGAAATGAATTCTAATGGTTTGTAAACAAGGCAACTTTTGCACAAACCAATCAAATGCTGATTGCGTTTTTTTACCAAAAATATGAGGAAGAATATAAAGTCGGCTAAAACCAATGAATACATTTTTTTAATATATTTTTTTAGCTATGTACTATAGCAAAAAGTAAGAAATATTGGTTTTATTTTGCAAAATTTTGGCTTTTTTTTTCTTAATAGCAGTGATCAGAAATGATGCAGATGGTTGCTTCATGGTTACAATACATTTGAGATCTCTTGGTCTATGCAGGTATTTCAGGTCTGTAACCCGGTTTCTATTTGCTGCATGCTTGTTTCAGATCAGCAACGTAAAAACGAAAAAGTTAAAAACTAAAAACCTCAAGCCCGTGTGTCAACAACATAATTAGCAGCCCATAGATTTCACTCACGCTAGGTTTATTTAAAAAGTGCCAGTCCATTCAAACTTGCATTTTAGCCTTAGAGGTTAGCATTTGTGCCTTGCAGCACCAGGGCCCTTTGTTCAAGTCCCAACCAGGACACTACCAGCCTGGAGTTTGCATGTTATCCTGGTACTTGCACGGGTTTCCTCCCCTTACTCCGGTTTCTTCCCACACTCCAGAGACATGCTGGCAGGTAATTAGTAAATTGTGAGCACTACATAACAAAGATTGTTAATTCAAATTTATTGATGTACAATTCTAAGTTTGGTTGCATTGGTCAGCAACCTGTAGATCGCCATCTACCAGTAGATCGTGGACAGGTGGCTGGTAGATCGCAGTCTGGGCTTGCTGACCCCCATCCCAGAGCATCAGTGTGCAATGCAGAGGGACTTCTTGTAAAATTGGAGCTGTAATAGAGAGCAAGAGCCACATAAGCCGATGCCTCCTCTGTGGTGCCAGCTTCTGCCCCATGCGAGGATACCAACTGCACTCCACCTCTTATCCCAGCGGGTGCTCTCCAGAGTGGTGGCAGCAGAAGGAAAGTAGAGATCTTTATGTCAGTGTGAAGCAATACACCTGGCATAATAGCAGCATTGTGTTGCTTTCTCCCCACCTTCTTTAACCCCATGGACTCCGCAGAAGCATGCAGTTGCGGGGCACTTGGAGTGGCCCCATTTACTTGAATGGGTCATGATTGGCAGACGGTAGCACCTACCAAAAGCAACATGGGGCTTAATTCCTGCTGTAACATATGTACACCAAAGGAGGTAGGGAATGGGGGCAGTAAAACCAAAAACTGTAAAACTAGCACCACCACTCCCCCCTCCAACTTTGTGTTAAGAAGCTCTATGGCCCATTTCACACTGGGACCGCCCGATCCCTGGCGGTAAAACGCTGCTAATTTAGCGGCGATCTACCGCTGTAATAGCGGCGCTATGGCGCTGCTATTAGGGCGGCAGCACGGCACTTGTAACCCCCCAAGGGGTTAAACGGGTTAAAAGTAGCGGCGCTCCCGGAGCAGTGTACAGCCGCTACGGGAGCGCTGCCCATTCAATCTAATGGCAGGGGCGGTCCCCACATTCCTGAAAAAATCATGCTTGCAGGAGTTTTTTTACTCCTGCAAGGGCACCGCCCTGAGCCGCCCCAGTGTGAAAGCACCCACCGGGTTGAATGGGGAGATGCTGTACAGGTGCTATTTTTAGCACAATAGCGCCTGTAAAGCACCCCAGTGTGAAAGGGGCTTATAGGTTGGGTACCGCTGCCGCATGCAGCTAAGGTTTAAATCAGGTGTGATGAGGAGACACTGCTCAGTGAGCTTTGATTTCTCATGTTGTCCAGGTAGATCTCCACATCTTTAAGGTTGCCTACCCATGCTTTAGGAGGCTTCTTTCTTGCCTGGAATATTTGTACAGTGAGGGGTCCAAGCAAGGGGTCAGACAGCATAGAAGTTGACAGATCCCAACAAGACCGACAACATGTGAAAATAAAAACCACAAACACACAGCACATCTAAACCATTTTATTAACTTCTAGTCACAAGATCCACAATATGGGTTTTTAAGGCCGCCAGAGACTCTTTGGGGCCAATTAATAAAGCAGCAATACGGCCCAATTGGCGCCATTCTCCTGCTTTTTTAAAATTCCCCAGCACATTTATAAAGCACAGAGTTGTGCATTATTAACGTTTTTCCTCTTTGCATGCTTCAGGTCTCTAAAACAAACTGGAAACCCAACAGAGGAATTTGGCGAGTCATGCGATAAGGCTGTCCTCCTATCCCCGGCTGCTCTCTGCAGTGTTAAGCCTCATACACACGGGACGACGATCATATACAACAGGTCGTACTAACGACCGTTGTATGCAAAATCGATTGTTCGTATGCGCGATTAGAACAGCCGACATAAGACAGTCGTACAAGGGGAGTTGTATGAGCAGACATTAGAAAACTTGGTTGTACCAACAAGCTGTCATACGACCGTTGTATCGTGTGTACAGAGAAGTTGGTACAACAAAGTTGTATTGTGCAAAACACGCATGCTAAGAAGTCAGGGAAGGCCGGATGCCAATTACATGCACCTGAACGTTCGTTCTGCGGTCGTACGATCGTGTAGTGCAGTCAGTATGCAATGACATTATCCAACATACGATTTGAGACGATCGTAAGTACGATTGTCGTCCCATGTGTACGAGGCTTTATGCAGAGAACACTCATGTCAGACTCACGCCATAACCTGCATTTTACCAGCTAAACATAAAATAGGACATCTTCTGAAGAGTGCATAGCGAAATCAGCTATAAATTTGTCACCCCCCACTACACACACACACACAGCCAAATATACATAAATTATTCAGCGTACCCTTGATTTGTTTTTCTATCATTTGTCATACAGTGGGGAAATTATTTGATCCCCCACAGATTTTGTAAGTTTGCCCACTTGCAAAGAAATGAGGGGTCTATAATTTTTATCGTAGGTGCATTTTAAATGTTAGAGACAGACTATCAAACAAAACTCCAGTAAAAAAAAAAATGATACAAATGTTATAAATTGAGTTGCAGTTCAATGAGTAAAATAAGTATTTGATCCCCCTACCAACCAATAATTCTGGTTCCCACAGACTGGCTACAGTAGGTGCTCATGTGGTACACAGATTAGTCCTGTCAATTTAAGAAGGGGCTCCTAACGACAACTCGTTATGTGTAGAAGATACCTGTCCACAAAATCTTTAGTCCATTCAAACCACACCATCATGGGAAGGACCAAAAAGAGTGGTCAAAGGACGTCACGGACAAGACTGTAGAGCTGAGGCTCAACTATAGAGAACTGGAAATCCACTTTAACCGACTGCCAACCGCTGATCGGCAATTGACGGTGACAGTGCGGCGCTCCTGTGCAAATCGCCGTCATAGGACGGCGGCTGCGAGATTGCGCCAAGTGAGCGCGTGCGCGCCACCGGAGGCGCGCCCGCGCACTCAATGTGTCCGGGGAGGGCCAGTTAGCGGGTGCGGCGGATTTGATCTCCGCCGGCCACCCGCGATGCCCCCCTTCCCCCAGAGTGAAAGAACGGAGGTCCGTGTAAGTAAACACGGACCTCCGTTCTGTGAGGGGGGAAGGGCTGCGATCACAGCCTTCCTCTACATGGAAGCTGTGATCGCTTCCCTTCCCCAGCCAGGGCAGTCCCCCCACAGTTAGAACACGCCCAGGGAACATAGTTAACCCTTAGAGCACCCCCTGCAGGTTAACCCCTTCACTGCCAATGGCATTTACACAGTAATCAGTGCATTTTTATAGCACTGATCGCTGTATAAATGCCAATGGTCCCAAAAAAAGTGTCAAAATGTTCCGACATGTCCGCTGAAATATCGCAGTACCGCAAAAAAAATAAAAAAAAAACCCCAGAAATGATCATCCATAAACGCGGCCACTTTTGCGCAAACCAATCAATAAACGCTGATTGCGATTTTTTTTATCACAAATATGAGGGCCAAAACCGATGAAAAAAAAATTTTTTTTATATTTTTTTTTTTGGATTTGTATTTTAGCAAAAAGTAAGAAATTTGGGTTTTTTTGCAAAATTGTCGTTCTTTTGTTTATATCGGCGATCAGAAATGACGCAGTGGTGATCAAATACCACCAAAAGAAAGCTCTATTTGTGGGGAAAAAAAGGACACAAATTTAGTTTGGGTACAACGTCGCACGACCGCGCAATTTTCAGTTAATGCGACGCAGTGCCAAATCACAAAAAGGGCTCTGGTCCTAAAGGGGGAAATCCTTCCGGGGCTGAAGTGGTTAAATATGATGAGACTGATCCCTATTCTACGCCACTCAAAATAGGGAGAAATCCTTTTGGATGGAGTTCTCCTTTACCTACTTATAAACTTGATTGTCTGGTCACCTGATCATAGCTATGAAGACAATCTCTCTGCCGCCTGCTAGAACTCCAGGCAGACAGCTGAATGGGTAAAGAAATCAGACAGTCATTCATTTGTCAGTCATTTTATTTTCCACAGTTTATACAATGAATATTAAGCAATACAAAAAAACACCTTTGTAAAAACTCAGTAGTATTAGACGCTACCAGGTTTTCATAATCTGGCAGCCAATATACAAAAACAAATGTGGCATAAAAAATGCATTGTTTAAAAATTGGCAATCGCTCATAATTTGGGTTTCCTTTGCTGGAAGAGAATGCTGAGTCACTCTACTGCCCCCTACAGGCAAAGCCACATACTGCCAGTATTGCTAACTCGATTACGTCAGTGCAGAATGGTCCAGTATGTTTGGATTTGCCATTGTAGCTTGTTCATTGAGGGCTCAGCTACATGAGCGACTGATCTCAGATCACGGAGCTCCAATTGTTGGCAGTAACTGTTTTTCAATATTTCAGTGCTTTGAAAAAGGGGCTATTACCAACAAGAGGTTAAATTACTCAACAGCAGAAACCTAGAATGGTCCATTAAAGTGTAACTCCAGAGATTCCACCTTACTTTCTGGCCAAGTGACGTCATCTGGACAGGGAACCAAGGAGAAAGGTTTTCTTGAGATGGATTTTAAATTACTAAAAGGCCTGCTCTTTTGAGAACGGATTTTTTTTTTGCAGTGTTGGATGTGTTCTAAAATAAGTGCTTTGTGTCAATCCTGTTATTCTACATCTCGGAGTAGATACAAATATGGATTACTCTCCCTTGTCACCCAAGTAGGAAGGAAATCCTTATCCAGTTTATAGGAGTGTATCGCTCTGGCCCTAGTCTTGTGTCTCGGGGAGAGCCAATCACATTTTATCTTAGCTGCCATCAGCTCAGCAATGATCAATCACCAGATCTAGAAAAAGTAATGAATATCAATGACGGCAACAAGGTTCCAGATCCTGTCTGACACAGACAGAACCACCCCTGCAATTTGATTGGGGACGATTGCCAACAGAAATTTTCCAAAATCAACCTAAATTTTTCCTGCAGACCATAAAAAAGCACAAGACCACCTCAAACGTCTCAACTTAGGCGGAGTGAAAAGGACCTAGTTTGTCATGCCTGCACCATTGGCATGACTGAGAGTTGGCTCCTTGCTGCCAGAGTCACCATCTTCACCTCGCTCTTCATACATTTTGAAAACCATTGACTATAAAGGTCATGACAGTAGTTTGGCTCACCATTCAAGCTCTGGACTTACTACAATATTGCTGAGGTAGTGGGAGATCCCTCTCCTAGGACCTAAGGATGCATGGAAAACCTGCTGGGGGATCAAAGACTTGCCCTCTTAAAAATTTTTCTTTTTTTTTTTTTTAACTTAAAAAAAACAAAAACAAAAAAAAAACAAAAAAAAAACACGCATACACACAAAGAAAATGACAATAATGGCACTTTTCTGCAGTGCAATCCACGAGTTTCAGTCATCTCTACAGAGCTTCTACTTTGAGTCCCAAGAGTAAAACACTTCAGTGGTGCATGAAATGAACCTGTCAGGAGTAGCATGTTCTTCAGGGATCATTTCAATATCGCAGGAGATGGCAGACAGCTGAATGACTGACTGGCTTCTAAATATCTCAGGTTCTCAAGTCTTCTCATCCAACATTTTGAGAACCCCTGTTCCCCTGCTGGACTTTCTAGACACTTCTGTTCCTGCATTGCAAAAGACTTAAGGGCAGAGCCTAGAGCACTCCTGGAAAATCCCCCAATACATATGGTCAACAGTTGATTCAGTCTAGCCTATAAATTAAAAAGTCAGTCGGGGGGGGGTCTGGCCATCTAAGTTGACAGGCATAGGTGCTCAACCTGTGGCCCTCTAGCTGTTGCTGAACTACAAGTCCCATTAGGCATTGCAAGCTGCTGACAGTTACACTAATGACTCCCAAAGGCAGAGGCATGATGGGACTTGTAGTAACGCAATAGCTGGAGGACCCATGGGCTAGGTCTTCATAAGTGCCATCATTATTCAGGGAGTGAATTATTACAAAGAAAAATGAACCATGTTCCAAATACAAAGGCAGGTTGCAGTAGCACTGCAATACCTTTGAAGGGTTGGCACTGGATGTTGACCAATACAAGAACTTGGTTTCTGATTACCAATGTGGTTGCGCCATGTTAATAGATAAGAGCCCATGATATTCCACAATTAAGAATATTAAAATAGGCAATGTAAAACCAATAGCGATGTACAACACTCAAAGTCAGAGACCAAGCTGAACTCAAAGTCCAATAGTCAAATCAGTGAAACCAATTGGATGAGATAATGCTTTCTGCCTTAAAACAATCCCAGCTCAGATTGAGTGCAGTAGTAGGACAGCCGGAAATCAAATCTGCCATCCACCAATAAACACTTTATATACAGAGTGGAAGACTTTACAAAATGAAGATGATCATCCTGTTCCCCCATACGCAGATAAAAATGGATGTGAATTGCCTTGGTAATGCAGTCAGGTGGTCTTCTCAGCCAACTCCGTTGAATGTCGCTGTGCTCGTAATTGGTGAACAATTAGTCTAGCTGAGGTCTCAACGTGTCCAAGGGCATTTGAGGCCTGGCAAGAGTATAACCCAACATCGCTCAGAGACACATCCGATATCACCAACGTACAGCTACCAGAATCTTCATACTCAATCTGAAACTTCTTACACTCCTGGATCGCCTGTCCAGAGAAGAACCACAGCACTTCAGGGTCTGGGAAACCTGTTGATAGAGGAAAAACTTGAAGGCACTCCAGAGAAATATGCAAAATATATATCTCTAGTTCACTATGTATTCTTTTATCCAGTGTGGGGATGGTACTAGTAGTCCAATGAATGTGTTGGAGGTGTCATGGTACTGTATGCTCAGAAAAGTTTTTACAGTTCTCATTCCATACAGCCAAATACCTTCTAGTTATGGGAAGTGTTATAATAACACAGTTCTGTAAAGTTTCAGCCAATTATAATAAAAGCATGTGCAGTGATTAGGGGGGTTCCCCTGGTAGTTTGGCAGGATCAGTTTTTTTTCTGTACCTGCAGCATATTTAAAGATAGAAAACATGGGGAAATATGCATGTATTGCAGGGATGTACTTTTTTTTTCAACTTTTTTCCCCAGACAAGGTCCCCCCCCACTCTGATTCGTCTATTCACTCCCTTCTCCCGCTCACCTCCACCTCCCTGGTCTTTTCCATCACACTTTTCTCCAATCCCATCTGTCTATTCACTCCCCTTCTCCAGTTCACCTCACCTCCACTTCCTCGCCATCTCCAACACCCTTTTCACTGACCTTGTCAATACCAGAACATTATGCTCTAATGACCCATTTATAACTTTATATACAGCTACAGCTCCATCTATCCCCCCTGTCTGCCATGGGAGGAAATGCCCTCGGGCGCCTCACAGTTCATACAACCGAGACCGGTGCTCTTGGGTAAGCAATTTCGATAAGAAACATGTTCCAGTTTCAAACTGGTCAAATATCCTGTATATATGTATACCTTGATCAATGTTATAACTTACGGCTTTTAACCTTCTCTTATGAATGGTGTTTGTTTATACATTATCTGTCCTAATAAATTATATTTTTTTATTGATCTAGGTCTCATTCCTGGGTACCGACATAGTCCATGCTATATTACTGGGGCAGATCTAACCACCCCTCTTCCATGCCCAGACAAAGTAGTGTAATGGACGAAAAAAAAAAAAAAAAAAATAATAATTACATAAAATTAGTGTTCCCTTTATGGCAAATTTACAAAAGCATTTGTGGCTTGCCTATAAACTCAATTGTTAGGTACTTTTGGCCAATGTAGAATGCAGGGTTCAAATATGCCGATATGCCCACATACAATGGGCCAGGACAAGGGGTGGGCAGGAGGAGAAGCAGCCCTGGGCACAGCAAAACAAGGGGACAAAATGGACACAGGGAAGTAAACCCATTCTATAGCATGCATTAATAGGGGAGGGGCATAGTTCTGCATCTTTGCCCTGGGTGCTGGATGAACCCTGTTCCAGTACTGCATACAATAGCCCTTAGACCAGGGCCGTCTTAGTAGCATCATGGACCTCTGGGCAAAGCAATACTCTGGGGCCCTTACTAGCCTGCCCTAATTTATGCACCTACTCAAGAATTAAAGTATGAATAGTTGATAGAAATAAACATATATTAGTACTTTCAATAAAACTGATTTTAAACAATAAAACATGCCATAATTCAAAGACTAATATCAAAACAAGGGCACAATACTGGGGGGGAAGCAAAAGGACACAGTATGGGGGGGGGGGGGGTTCAGGAGAACACAATACTAACTTAATACCGTACAAAATAACAAATTTTAGTCAAAATAACTTTCATGATTATATACAAATAAAGATAGTTGATAAGTATGAAATTAAGAACTCATCCACGTATTTAATCCCGTCCGATCATTCCCGGGGTCTCATAACGAAACGGGTCTCCAGGTACTACGATGATTCTGCCGGGACCAGATTCCCGATAACATACGTCATGACCTTGTCCCAAGTAGGTCGTGGGTCCCGTTTCTACGTCTTGATACGGGGAGGGGATAATTACGTACGATATCTTACCCAAATGAAGGGACACAGGTAAAACAGGGGAACAAAACGACACGGGTCCCGACGAAGAGGAGGACGG
>BLSH010012269.1:1150701-1166247 GCA_018402905.1 Glandirana rugosa
ACTGGGTTTAGGAGGGCACAGTACAGGTTCCAGGGGGTTCAGGAGAACACAATACTGGGTTTAGGAGGGCACAGTACAGGTTCCAGGACACTGCCCAGGACACAACCATCCCTGGACAGTTTAGTAAAAAGGGTGACTGTACCGGAAAATCTGGGACAGGTGGCAAGTATGACGTTATGCTAGATTATCATGGGGCCCCATGCATGTGGGGCCCCTGGGCAATGCCCAGAGGTGCTCATTCATTAAGATGGTCCTGCCTTAGACTTCTTTACAAAACATTGCAACCAAAACCAGCAATGTTACATGTAAGAAAAATTTCATAATAGATTGTGTAGGTAAACCTATACCTCTACTTTCCAAAGAAAGGCATTAGCCGTATCCACCAACCTGGCTTCATTTTTAAAAAGGTACTTCCACCCAGTCCGGAGATTTACACAGTTCTGCTCTTGGATCTTAAAGCTGAACCCTGGAAATTAAGACAGACAATCCCTTGCAGTGGAGCCCCCAGCACTGCAAAGGTCAAATGCTCTTTTAGTTTAGAAGTGCAGGTATGAGTATTAACCACTTGCAGACCGCAATAGCTGAGGCTTGCAAGTAGTTTACCAGGGTTATGGCTAAAGCTATCAGACATAACCCCGATATCTTTTTTAGCCGGTAATTGGCTCTCTCAAGAAAGCAGTCTGAGCAGCTAATTAGCCACCGGATCGCTTTCAGCAGCCCCAAATATCCCCGCCGCTTCCTGAGAAAACAATCTGGCGGCTCGTGCGGCATGCCATAGAGGTGAACAGACCAGATTGTCTCCAATTACCTCCATCTTGGAGGACCAGAGCAATGTCATGATGTCACTTCTGGTCTAGGGCGGAAGTAAAGGTTTTTTAGTTTAAGTTTGAAGCACCCCCATCCCCCTGTACTAGCGCGCAGAAGCGAATTCATACGTTATGTGTTCATACCACATGTGAAGTATCGCTGCAAACGTTCTAGCAAGAGCAAGGATTCTAGCACTAGACCTTCACCAACCCTAAACCGGTAACCTGTACATTTCTTTAAAAAGCGTTGCGTATGGAGATTTTTAATTATAATTTGAGGTCATTCCATGAGCGCGCGCAATTTTGAAGTGTGACATGTTACGTATCCTCATCTTTTAAATGTTAAAAAATTGGGTTATTCACACACTCTCAATGGTTTACAGATATTTAATATCTTGGAAGAATAGGGTAGGCTTACCATTTCGGACTAAATAGGAAAGAGTTAGAAATGGAGATCCCAGATCAAGAGTGGGAAACAGCATTTCTCATATCACACAAAAGGTCTTTATCAATTAGACACCAAGAGAGAAACTATAAAATTTTAAACATGTTGGTATAAATGCCCGGTAGATATCCATAAAATAAAAGAGGAAATTACAGAACATTGTTGGAGATGCTCCAAAGAGAAGGGTACAATGTCCCACGTCTGGTTCTATTGCCCATCAGTATTTAAAGTCTGGACAACGATCTTTGAAATATATTATGATATTACTAAAAAACAGATAAAACGTGATATTAAAATTGCTCTATTGTCCATGATTAAGGGACCAATTAAAAAGAGAAGACAGGATATTCTGTGATATATGCTTATGGCTGCACGTACAGTGATAGCCCGAAACTGGCAGAAAGTGAAAGATCCATCAATAACTGATTGGATGTGTGAAATGAGAGAAATGCAAAATATAGAAAATACAATAATGGAAGAGGAAGGACAAGAAAACTTGATCTCTCAGATATGGCAGGGATGGGATGAATTTCGAGCTTCAGCAAAATTAAGGGCAATTTTGATGAGGGCCCATCTTCTTATTTCTATAAAAGTAAATAATTTCTTTTTTTTTTTTCTTCCCCTGTGTAGGTTGTATGGGTGATGAATGGGTGGAATAGTATGTTTGGAGGGATGGAATACAGAATGAGGGGGTAGAAACATAATATATCCCCAATATAGGGGATATAATATTATAAGAATATTTATGGTAAAATGTAATGAATGAGAGATGGATTTTCTATTTTTTTTTTTTGTAATCAATATTTAAAAACTTTTGAATAAAGATTGTAATAAAAAAATGGATTATATATTGTGTTTTTTTGCATTAAAATGTTATTTTTTTCTAAAGAACTGCGTTTGAAAAACAGCCACGTAAATTCCATGTGACATAAAATCGTAATGATCTCCATCTTATTCTCTAGGGTCTCTGCTAAAAAAAAATAAATAAAAATAAAATTTATATATATTATATATATATATATATATATATATATATATATATATATATATATATATATATATATATATATACACACATATATACATACATACATACATACATACATACACACATACATACATATATATATATACACACACACATACACTGTTTGGTGGTTCTAAGTAATTTTCTAGCAAAAAATACTATTTTTTTCTTGTAAACCATGTCCCAGAAAAGGCCTGGTCAGCAAGTGGATACTTATCCTATCCTTTGCTCCAGCAACATTCTCTGCCCAGAGCTCCTGGCAGACCCTTGGCATCATATACAGGGCAAGGGAAGACTAGCTTGCAACTGGGACCCAAAGTGCTTTAAGAAGGACGCTGTGTTGGAATGGATGGAAGGAGCCGGCTTAGGAATGAAGTATATCGTCTTATTTCTGCACCTCTAGGCTAAAAGCATTTAACCCTTGCAGTGCAGAGTTGGGAGGGATCCACTGTATTCTTACATTGGAGAGTCCCCACTGTCAGAATAAAATCTCCCGGCAAAGAAGATTCCTCCACCCACAGCATTTGACCTTTACCAGTTTAGGAGGACCCTAGCTAAGGGATAGGAAAGCTCAGATACAAGACTTCCCATAAGAAAACAATTTGGTGTAGAACTAAATTTTTACCATAATTTTTTCCTTAATTTCAGGATGTGAACACATTCACCCGCACACAAGAAAGCTTCCAATTTCTTCATTAATCACACAACCTTCTCGGAATTATCCTAGGTCTCACCTCTTTTTTTTTTTTTTTTTTTAAAAAGTGCCTGAAAGCAGGACTGCTGCTTACAGCCACCGATCAGCTTCTAGTGGGAGGTTTAAAAAAAAAATTCACAACTTGAAGACAATCGTGAGTCAAAAAACCTAAATTGTAATTCCACTTTTTGTTGAGAAAACTAAAACCCTCCCCTCTGCGTGATCTAGGGCGACTGCATTGACTTTCAACACATTCTGTAGCAGAGTCCTACCTTTTTCTGCTCTGAAGAAATAGCGGTTTGCTTCACCATGTCCTGTGCAGACCGATTCTGAATGGGAGGGTCTGGTTTATTAGAATCACTTGGTGCACTTTCAGTCACAGTTCACACTGATACGGTGCGGGACATGGCATGTAATTCACACAGGCATCATAGCACATTCCTGTGCGAATTACATGCGGTGTCTCTGGGGTGCAATTTGTAAGGCTCAAATCGCACAGCATTCGCACCACTCGAGGCAGGACCCACCCAATTCTGCAAATCGCACTGTCTTTTGCAAACAGATTTTGGGGCATCATTAACTTAACATACACACTCAGCAATCAGTTCACATGAATGGGTTGCGATTTTGATGCGATGCAGAATCCGCAGCAAATTTGCTGTGAATTCGCACAGCATTTAGTGTGAGCCGAGGCGCAGTGTTCTGATGAGAAAAGCTGTAGTGTCAGATTCCCTTTAGAAGTACAGTATTTAACCTTGGGGATCAAAACTTTAATTCTTATTGCAGTGGATGCCAAACATTTGACTTCTGGGAAAATCAGTGAAATAATCACACAAGCAGAAAAATTGCACTTTTGGGGTGCTCTGTACACCAACAGCATATAGACACCTCCACGTTGCCATATTGCTTTGAATTTTACAGAAAATTATAGGAGGTTGCAGACTGAGCAGGCTCTGGGCTTGAAAGTGATGCGGCGGCCGCCAGCTGCTGATCACTTACACAGCGGGAGCAAGGGTCTTCTACTCCCCTGGCCCGCGGGCCTCCCCATGGTTCTCAAGCTCTCCCGCACTTAAGAGGAGCCCGGGACCACATCCGCTGGCGTCTAGAGACATGTGAAAGCGAAGCATACCCAGGACTCGCTTTCACATGTAAACAATGACACGGGAAATGAAGATGAATGAATGGCAATGAATGAATGGCAATGAATATATAAAGAGCACTGAATGAATATATGGCAATGAATGAATAAATGGCAATGAATGATGGATAGGTGAATGGATAGGTGAATGGATAGGTGAATGAAGATGAATGGATGAATGAAGGACGGCATCACTTCCGGTTTCAGATCCACCATTCCCTGGCCGGTACAGCCATGGGACACATCTAGCCAAGCAGATCTGTGTTTAGTTAGATGGTGTGAAGTGCTGGGGAGAGATTGGGGTCCATTAGTCCCCTAGAGTTTTTAAAGAGTACCTGCCACCTGCCCAATGCCAACATAGGGGGTTTAATTTACCCCTTGAAAGATCAAATAAAAAAAAATAAAAGAAAGTAAAATAAATAAAATTACAATAAAATGTATTGGTGTATTGGGAAAAAAACCCCCACATCATCTCGCACAAATGCACAGGCCCGGGACCCATATGTGTATGTAAACTGCAGTTGCATCACACGCGACACACGTCAGAGTGTGAACAATAATTCTAGCACAAGAGCTCCTATTTATCTCTAAACGGATTAGCTGTAAGAGCTTTTAAATTGTCACCAATGGAAAGCCCGACCCTATATTGCCCTAGCCAGTCTATATACTACCCTAGCCCACCCCTTGGAATTGAACATGGTATGTCATATAATTTTACATATAGACAAGGTGCTGTTGCATGTAAATATAACTTCCTGATAAATTGAATTTTAGTTTTAATTATCAAATCATGATATAAAATAATGGATGTGGGGGCCTTTTGGTAGGCGTGATTTTTTTTTTTTTTTTTTGGGAGGGGGCAGCATTTAATTATTGGATCCAGGCAGCACAATGTCTTGGGCCAGCCCTGGTGCTAGCGCTAAAATGTATTCGTTTTTCCTGAAAATTTACAATCAAGCATTTGCGCGAAGGTTCATGGGACATAAAAATTTGCAACCATCTTTTTATTCAACAGGGCCTCTGCTTTCAGAAAATATATGTTCTAAGGGTTTAGTAGTTGTATTACTTTTATTTAAAAAAAATGCAAAAATTTGCTCTAGAGCAGAAATGGTTAATGGAGAAAAACACCCCTATATGTAATCCTGGAGACGCCATAATATGGAACTGGTCCTCAAAAAACTGAAGGCCTCATAGCTCAGAAAGAACAAGTTAAAGGAGGTCTGATACAAAAGTGGACAACCCTTTAAACTTGTACTTGAAAGGATGACAAAGATCTGGGGGCATGCAAGATGTGAGAACCCCCCGGCAGCTTCTTACCTTCTATGTGACAGTGGAAGCGAGCAGAACTGCCCACCACCTCTGCTTGATCCTTCAGCTGAGAAGAGAAGACAGGAGGCCTCTGGAGCTGCTCCTGCAGGAAACTGAACACCTCCTGACTTTCACCTTCCTCTACAATAAGACAGCAGATGTACAATTATGGAAAGTCGAAATTCATCACCGATAATAAATGCTCACAGACATTCATGCATCTGGTTCGTTTTACACTGAAGATAATTGCATTATTCCCAGGATACCAACAATACAATAGAGAGAAATGTGATCCCTCAACACATGAAGGATTCATATATGGAAGCAGCACAGGGAGCTGTACTTTAATTTCATTTTCAGTTCCAGGACACAAGGTGGAACTTCATTTCACAATTCATAACATCTTTAAAATCAAACTCTATGTTAATGGTTATAAGGCAACTATTAGCATTCTAAAAAGTGGAACTAGAACACCCTCTTCTATACACTGGGGTACTGGGCAGGGCTGCTGTTAGCGCCCCCCCCCCCCCATACAGCCTACCTGAAAGGGCCCACTCCCCTCTGAAAATATCAAATTAGATTTTTGCTAAAGCAAAGCATCGCAGCTTACTTACTGCTTAAAAAAAAAAAAAAAATTTGTATTTTTACATTTTTTAATTGCCCCTTTTGATGGGCTTTGGTGAAATATCAGGGGTCTAAACAGTCCCCCGATGTCTCACATTTGAGAGCGATGAAAGGGACTGAGGACACACTGTGGATTAATCAGTCCCTTTATTATCTGTAGCCTCAATTGCACTGCACAGTAAATAAATCGGAAGTGTTTTGAGGCTTCCTGTTCATCCAAAATTGAAGCATAGTAAACAGTTCAATATGCTACAGTGATGGACAGTAGTGATTGTTAGCGATCGCTTAATGTGTTAATTTAGGAAAGGAAGGGGTCAGTAGATCTGGCACAAATACCGGCCCCCTCCCCGCTCTTCATCCTGAAAGTGATCTACCCCGTGTGCCCTCAACAGCTGCCTGCAGGAGAGGAGGGAATTTGGCAGTGTTGTGGGGAAGGGAGGGGGGTCAGATAGCAGGTGGGGGCGCATATCCAAGAATTGATCCCCCCGCAGTGCAGCAGGAGGGAGTAAGGAGTACAAGCAGGCAGCGCTGCAGGGGGATCCACAAAAGTCAAGTATCAGCAATAAGGCAGTTCAGCAGATGCCCGGGCCCCCCTTTTGAACTGATGGAACCCGGTACAGGATAGCTGGCTGTACTGCCTTATCAATGGCCCTGGCTGTAGGCGGTTACTACATGCGCAACTTGACAAGCCCTGCCCCCGAGGAGCTAATCTCTCACTGCCCAATGAGAAGGCAACAAAAGCATTACTATAAAGATAGAGGCAGAGGGTGTGAGCATGACTAGGCTTATAGAAAAGTCAAAGAAGCAAGTTCTAGTGATACAACATACAAAAAAAATAAATAAATAATAATTAAAAAAAAGAGCTGACCAGTTCTCAAAAAAAAACAAAAAAAAAAAAAAACACATGGATGACTGCAACTTTCTTTCACAGCAGAGTGTTGGTGTGACAATTACAGGGTTAAAACAGATGGGGGACAGGATGCCTCATCCCTGCTTGACAAATGCCATTCAAAAGCACTCGGAACAGGGATCACTTTTCAGAGGCACAGCAGGTGAGCAACTAAACTCAGCCAAAATAATAAATAAAAAAAATATATATTTCCAAATGCAGGAAAAGTGCACATAAAAAAATGTAAATAAGTTTGAAATGTTGGTGTTGCCCTTAATTAGCCTCATAGATAGCGTTTAGAGCAGCTGCCCCTATTTCCATAGGCACCAATCATATTTAACTTTACCCCATTACATGACGCTTGTTGTGTGACTGTATGACTGGTGGCTATAGGGAAATTTATAGCCATTCTTAGTACTAAGATCTTGACGCACGAGGCCCTGCGATGGTGTCACACAGCGATTATGGGCTGTGAGCCGATGAAGTGGCAGATCATTAGAGTGGGTGTCTCAAGTGACAACATTGCAGTGACTCATTTCACACTGTGTGTATTATACAGGAAAGGAAGTCAGATCGCGTACCTTCTATGGCAGGAGAGTTGTGATCGGACTTGTTACTCAGCAACGCCATCCTCTTCAGAGCCAGGACTGCTTTACCCGTTTTCTGCAGAAGAGATCAGGTTTAGTCCTTAAGCCTTCCCATTCTATTTCTTACAAAGTGTCAGTGTTTACCTTGAATACACGCTGCTACCTGTGCAGAGCTCATACTGGAAGATGGGTCATATGGCACTTCTGCTTTAAACAGAACTGGTCCCTATACCTGTTCTGGGCACCAATACTCCTCTCCGCTGTGTTCCTCCCACTGCGCCATTAGAGGAGCGCTAAGATATACACAAATATTGGGACTACTGCCTTTACACACACAAACTTTAATGGCATCCCAGTCTTAGTCTGTAGGGTTCAATATTGAGTTGGCCCACCCTTTGCAGCTATAACAGCTTCAACTCTTCTGGGAAGGCCGTCCACAAGGTTTAGGAGTATCTCCATGGGAATGTTTGACCATTCTTCCAATAGTGCATTTGTGAGGTCGGGAACTGCTCCAATTCATCCCAAAGGTATTCTATCAGGTTGAGGTCAGGACTCTGTGCAGGCCAGTTAAGTTCCTTCACCCCAAACTTGCTCATCCATGTTCTTTACGGACCTTGCTTTGTGCAGTGGTGAGCAGTCATGTTGGGACAGGAAGGGGCCATCCCCAAACTGTTCCCACAAAGTTGGGAGCATGAAATTGTCCAAAAGGTCTTGGTATGCTGACACCTTAAGGGCTCGTTTACACTTGCTTCAAAACAGGGCGTCAGACAGGTGTTAAAGCTCCCTTAACGCCAGTCAAAGCTCATGTCACTAAATAAAATTGTTAGCTTACAGCCCTGTTTACACCTTGCGTTGGCTAAGCTGTGCTTCAGCTTTGCGTCAAAAATTATACCCCATGTAGCTTTAGCCAGGCTTCAAAGCCTCTCAAACGCCTCCATAGAAGTCTATGACAAAGCTTGTTTGAAGCTCGCTTGAAGCCCCTGCGGCTTTTCAGAGGCTGTAATTCAGCTTTAGCTTTGCTTTGTTTTGGAGAAATTGCAGGTGTGAGATATCAACACTCAGGGCATCTCCCAAGCTTCAACAAGGCTTCACAAGTGCATCACTGAAGCCTCGTCGAAGCCCTGTTGAAGCCTCACTGAAGCCTCTTAGAAGCACCGGCAAAGCCTCAAAACACATCATAAAAGCTTGTTGAAGCTGTATGAGCTTTAAAGAGCGTTGAAGCTGAAGCAAGTGTAAACTAGCCCTAAGAGTTCTTCACTGGAACTAAGGGGCCAAGCCCACCCCCTGAAAATCAACCCCACAACATAACCCCCCTCCAACAAATGATTTGGACCAGTGCACAAAGCAAGATGCAGAGCTAACACTCTCACTTACCAGTGAGCATGCTGGACCTCTACAGAGAGACCACTACTCTACTTCCACACAGAGAGCAAGGGTCTGTCTTTGCAGCATGCTGACAGATGAAAGGTTCTTCTACTCTGGTTGTGGCTGCTCCTTAGGCTTTGGACACCTTTTGTTTTCAATGTATTTGGTGCAATTAGTTGGGCTTTAAAAATGCACCAACAATGGCAGACAATATTTGAAAGAGGTAAAAGGTCCTCTTTAAAGCCTCGTACATACTACTAGTGTGACAGGTCAGGTCAGAGCTGCTGTACTAACAATCTGATGTCAGTACATCGATCTCCCCAGCTGTGCTATTGTGTTCTGACAGGACCCTCCAGTCAACGCTCTCAGCCATTGGTTGAGAGTGCCACTTGGCAAACTTTTTTTGGTCATGACCCTTTAACAGAAGCTGCCCGAAAGGCTGGCTTGTGTCGGAACGGCTGCATTACACAAGGGCCAAATGTCAGCCAGCTTCTATTGAACCGGCCAATGCCGCCCGACATTCAGCCCATGTGTACGGGGCTTGAGAGAGGTTTTCACTGGAATTACTTCTTAATTCTCTAATGAGATGGAAAAGTAAGGGAGTTTGGATGAAGTGGGTGTGTGTGTGTAGAAGGGGTGATGGGGGAGTGGGGTCATACCTGCCACTTCTGCCTTGCCAGGAATTTTTTGATCCGCTCCTTAGGTAGGGTCTTTGTGCTGGAAATGTCTTTGTCCTTGATCCATGGGTGATCCAGAGCCTGCTCTGCAGTGAGACGGGATCTGGGCAGAGATATACAGCAAACACAAAATGATAAAATGTAGTGGCATTGTGAAGACTGCCCTTCGGCACTTCTCTTCCTGGCACCAGTTTAGTAAATACAGGGCAAAATCGCAGTGAACGCGCCAGGTCAGTTTTTAGGTCAAGGTCATTCCACGCAACGGCCTAAAACCATTCCTGTACAGTGGTTCCTCGGAAGTGCACTTTACAGTTGTGCTCATAAGTTTACATACCCTGGTAGAATTTATGATTTTTGCTTGGCCATTTTTCAGAGAATATGAATGATCACACAAACGTTTCTTTCACTCATGGTTAGGGTTTAGCTGAAGCCATTTATTATCAAACTGTGTTTACTCTTTAAAATCATAATGACAACAGAAACTACCCAAATGACCCTGATCAAAAGTTTACATACCCCCGTTCTTAATACCGTGTATTGCGGCAGCCTTTAACATTAATGACAGCTTAAGGTCTTTTGTGGTATTTGTGGATGAGGCGCTTTATCTTCTCAGATAGTAAAGCTGCCCATTCCTCGTGGCAAAAAGCCTCCAGTTTCTGGAAATTCTTGGGCTGTCTTGCATGAACTGCACGTTTGAGATCTCCCCAGAGTGGCTCAATGATATTGAGGTCAGGAGACTGAGATGGCCACTCCAGAACCTTCATTTTATTCTGCTGTAGCCAATGACAGGTCGACTTGGCCTTGTGTTTTGGATCATTGTCATGTTGGAATGTCCATGTACGTCCCATGCGCAGCTTCCTGGCTGATGAACGCAAATGTTCCTCCAGTATTTTTTGATAACATACTGCATTCATCTTGCCATCAATTTTCACCAAATTTCCTGTGCCTTTGTAGCTCACGCATCCCCAAAACATCAGCGATCCACCTAAATGTTTCCCAGTAGGAATGGTGTACCTTTCATCATAGGCCTTGTTGACTCCTCTCCAAATGTAGGGTTTATGGTTGTGGCCAAAAAGCTCAATTTTGGTCTCATCACTCCAAATGACTTTGTGCCAGAAGGTTTGAGGCTTGTCTCTGTGCTGTTTGGTGTATTGTAAGTGGGATACTTTGTGGCATTTGCGTAGTAATGGCTTTCTTCTCGCAACTCGACCATGCAGCCCATCTTTCTTCAAGTGCCTCCTTATTGTGCATCTTAAAACAGCCACACCACATGTTTTCAGAGAGTCCTGTATTTCACCTGAAGTTATTTGGGGGTTTTTCTTTGCATCCCAAACACATTTCCTGGCAGTTGTGGCTGAAATTTTAGTTGGTCTACCTGACTGTGGTTTGTTTTCGACAGAACCCCTCATTTTCTACGTCTTGATTAGAGTTTGATCACTGCCGATTGGCCTTCTCAATTCTATGGATATCTTTTTATATACCTTTCCTGTTTTATACAGTTAAACTACCTTTTCCCTCAGATCCTTTGACAATTCTTTTGCTTTCCCCATGACTCAGAATCCAGAAACGTCAGTGCAGCACTGGATGAAAGGTGCAAGGGTCTGTCAGGAGCCCAGTAACTCATTGACCTTTTTATACACACACACTAATTACAAGGAAACAAATCACAGGTGAGGATGGTTACCTTTAGTAGCAATTCAAAGCCCTTTGTGTCAACTTGTGAGCATGTTATCAGGCCAAAATCACCAGGGTATGTAAACTTTTGATCAAGGTCATTTGGGTAGTTTATGTTGTCATTATGATTTAAAAAGAGTAAACACAGTTGATTGATAATAAATGGCTTCAGCCAAACACGAATCATGAGTGAAAAATGTTTTTTGTGTTATTCAAATTCTCTGAAAAATGGCCAAATCATCAAACTCTGCCAGGCTAAACTTATGAGCACAACTGTATTTGAATAGCTTGTCAATATTGGTAGCTGGTCCAGAGCCTTAGCTCAAGTGCCACCTCTCAGGGAACAAGGTTCCATTCACACTTGGACATCAAAGTTGCATGCGACAAGTCGTTCCCCATGATAAACCATTCATATATGTGCGACAAAGTTGCAGCAACTTCAAAGTTGTTCATGCACTACTTTGGTCCAACCTTCATGCAACTTGTGGGCCATAGACTTCAAATTTAACCCTCAGAAGTTGCATGAAAATCATACAATGCAACAGTTGTCCATCATCACTGGACAAAGCCAAAGGCGTATCAAAGTTGCACACCAAAGTTTGTACCCATCCAAAGTTGGGCTGACTTTTGGGGTGCAAGTGTGAATGGAGCCCAAGGCTTAGAGAGTCAAGGAAAAAAAAAATGTAACGTTACAGATCCACTTCAGCCAAAACTTGTTGGGATAGAGCAGAGGAGGGCTACACTCTGTCAGGCTTTACTTTCTACCTACTTTTCTATTGGGAAGATTTCCCCTCATTTCCTATTAGGACAAAAAGTGATGGGAAACCCCTCCCAATTGTGGCAGACAAACACAAAAAAAAATAAAAAACTACATTTTTAATGCAGCAATGAAATGCTGCCCATGCCTTCCTATCCCAGTGATACATCCCCATTTCTTGTACGGGCCTGGTGAAGATTGTGACTTTTTCCCATTCTATTACAGCGTAATAAACCCAAGAATGTAATCTATTGCAGCTTACCAATCATTAGATGCGTTGACTGCATTAGCTTTCCATTTAGGCTTTCCCCCTCTGTTTTCACCTGGTGATCTGGCCAATAACACCTCCTGTATTATAGAAAACACCACTCTGGATGAAGGAGCACAAGAGGCACCTTTGGATAGCAATAAAACAGTGGTCTCCAAACTGTGGCCTTCTGCTTAACTTTATCCAGCCCTTAAGGCATTATTCCTCCCACTGATGCCAATGATGGGGCACTATTCCTCCCACTGACGCCAATGATGGGGCACTATTCCTCCCACTGACGCCAATGATGGGGCACTATTCCTCCCACTGAGACCAACGATGGGGCGCTATTCCTCCCACTGACACCAATGATGGGGCACTATTCCTCCCACTGACACTAGTAATAGGGCATAATTCCTACCACTGATACCAATGATGAGGGGCCATTCCTCCCACTGACACCAATAATGGGGTGCCATTCCTACCACCGATACCAATGATGAGGGGCCATTCCTCCCACTGACACCAATAATGGGGTGCCATTCCTCCCACTGACACCAATAATGGGGTGCCATTCCTCCCACTGACACCAATAATGGGGCGCCATTCCTCCCACTGACACCAATAATGGGGCGCCATTCCTCCCACTGACACCAATAATGGGGCGCCATTCCTCCCACTCACCGATAATGGGGCGCTGTTCCTCCCACTGACACCAATGATGGGGCACTATTCCTCCCACTGACAATAATAGGGCGCTATTTCTCCCACTGACAATAATAGGGCGCTATTTCTCCCACTGACACCAATAATGGGGTGCTATTCCTCCCACTGACATCAATAATGGGGTGCTATTCCTCGCACTGACACCAATAATGGGGTGCTATTCCTCCCACTGACACCAATAATGGGGTGCTATTCCTCCCACTGACATTAATAATGGGGTTCAATTCCTCCCACTGACACCAATAATGGGGTGCTATTCCTCCCTCTGACACCAATAATGGGGCACCATTGCTCCCACTGACACCAATGATGGGACACAATTTCTACCTCCGACACCAACTATTTCTCCCCCCCAAAAAAAAAAAAAAAAAAAAAAAAAAGAGAGAAGGAGCATGCTTTACTCCAACTGGCTACAGTCCGGTCCCCCTAAGGTCCGAAGGACCATAAACTGGCCCTTTGTTTAACAAAGTTTGGAGACCCCTGTATTATAGGATTTAGATACACTAACATATTGAAGCCAAACTTCAGCTCACACTTTATGATCCGTTACAGCAAATCCTTATTTTTCCTTTTAGGATAAAGGTTTTACTTAAAATAAAAGCTGATCATTGTAAGCACCCCTGTCAGTGGTAAATGGTTCATCTCAACTCTGTACACTGATACATCTGCAAGAGAGCTTATGCTGTTGAAAATCAGACTTACTGGCTGGATCACCAGGTAAAAATAAGAGAAAGCAAGCCTAAAAAAAGAAAACAAATGCAGCCATCATATCTAAGAATTGCTGCAATATAATCAGGTTTACTTTTGGGTTTAATACGGCTTTAAGGGGGGACTTGAGCGCAACGAATCAGCGCTCATAAATGATTATCCTTCTCCAAACTGAAGAAGCGGTTTACATCTCCTTAATCTTGGCCCCCACAGCCCACCTCATGTTCTTCTGCAGAAGCCTTCTAATGAAATCTTTGGCAGAGTCAGACAGAATGGCATCGGCCTCGTCATCAAAATCCCAGCTTCCAGAGGTGATATTCCTCAGGGTCTCGGCATCATTCTCACCTTGGAAGGGGGAATCTCCGCAGAGCCTGGAGAGAAGGAAAAGTAGAAGATTCTGGTTTGAAGCTTAAAAACATTCCACACCACATTTACAGTCTAGCCTACCTGCTTCCTACATCGCAAAGTCCCAAGGTGCGTTTAGCAGAGCCAACAAATAGAAATTAACAATCACCGGCCACTTTATTAGGTACACCTTGCTAGTACCGGGTTGGACCCCCTTTTGCCTTCAGAGCTGCCTTAATTCTTCATGGCATAGAATCAACAAGGTGTTGGAAACATTCCTCAGAGATTGTGGTCCATACTGACATGATAGCAACACGCAGTTGTTCAGATTTGTTGGCTGCACATCCATGATGCGAATCTCCCGTTCCACCACATCCCAAAGGTGCTCTATTGGATGAGATGTGGTGACTGTGGAGGCCATTGGAGTGCAGTGACCTCATTGTCCAGTGGTGAGATGATTGGAGCTTTGTGACATGGTGCATTATCCTGCTGGAAGGAGCCATCAGAAGATGGGGACACTGCAGTCATAAAGGGATGGGCATGGTCAGCAACAATACTCAGGTAGGCCATGGTTTTTAAATGATGCTCAGTTGGTACTCAGGAGCCCAAAGTGTGCCAAGAAAATACCCCCCACACCATTACACCACCAGCCTGGACCGCTGATACAAGGCAGGATGGATCCATGCTTTCATGTTTACTCCAAATTCTGACCTCACCATCTGAATGTCACAGCTGAAATCGAGACTCATCAGACCAGGCCACGTTTTTCCAATCTTCTATTGTCCAATTTTGGTGAGCCTGGGGGAATTGTAGTCTCAGTTTCCTAATCTTAGGATGGATTCACACCAATGCATGTTTAGTGCTTTTTGCAGATTTGCACTACATAACGTGTTCCATAGGAAACCATGTTAAATGGACTGCAGCGCAAATCTGCAAAATGTAAATAGCACTAAAAATGCATAGGTGTGAATCGGGCCTTAGCTGACCGTAGTGGCACCCGGTGTGATCTTCTGCTGCTGTAGCCCATCTGCTTCAAGGTTTGATGTGTTGTGCATTCAGAGATGGTATTCTGCATACCTTGGGTGTAACGAGTGGTTATTTGAGTTACTGCTGCCTTTCTATCATCTCGAAACAGTCTGCCCATTCTTCTCTGACATTAACAAGGCATTTTCATCCACACAACTGCCACTCGCTGGATATTTTCTCTTTTCTGGACCATTCTCTATAAACCCGAGAGATTGTTGTGTGTGAAAATCCCTGTAGATCAGCAGTTTTTGAACTACTCAGACCAGCCCGTCTGGCACCAACAACCATACCATGTTCAAAGTCACTTAAATCCTCTTTCTTCACCATTCGGATGCTCGGTTTGAACTTCAGCAAGTCGTCTTCACCGCGTCTAGATGCCTGAATGCATTGAGTTGCTGCCATGTGATTGGCTGATTAGCAATTTGTGTTACCAAGCAATTGAACAGGTGTACCTAATAAAGTATCCGGGGAGTGTATATTTATATATAGGTCGCTCACCGTCA
>BLSH010012269.1:1177836-1188638 GCA_018402905.1 Glandirana rugosa
ATATATATATATATATATATATATATATATATATATATATATATATATATATATATATATATATTAAAATAAAAGTGTGTATGGGGAATAAGATATAAAAGTACACTGTTGTGACTTCTTTAATGTGAAACATGAGAACGATGAAATGTAACATCGTTTCACAGTAAAGAAGTCACAACAGTGTACTTTTACATCTTATTCCCCATACACACTATCTACGCTCACACCACATTTAGATTTAGGGACGTTTGGATGATGTTGTGAGAGTATGTTTGGAACAGTTGAGAAAAGATGGGAATTGGGGAATGAAGTGTATATATATATATATATATATATATATATATACACATATACATATACACACTCCGTGACTGTTCTTGAATGTCAAAGCCCTGACTTAAACCCAAATGCGCATCTCTGGAGAGACCTAAAAATGGCTGTCCACCAACGTTCACCATCCAACCTGACGGGACTGGAGAGGATCTACAAGGAGGAATGGCAGAGGATCCCCAAATCCAGGTGTGAAAAACTTGTTGCATCTTTCCCAAAAAGACTCATGGCTGGATTAGATCAAAAGGGTGCTTCTACTAAATACTGAGCAAAGGGTCTGAATACTTAGGACCATGTGATATTTCAGTTTTTCTATTTAATAAATCTGCAAAAATGTCAACAATTCTGTGGTTTTCTGTCAATAGGGGTGATGTGTGTACTTTAATGAGGGAAAAAAATAAACTTAAATGATTTTAGCAAATGGCTGCAATATAACAAAACAAATATAACACACACAGTCAGGTCCATAAATATTTGGACATTGACCAAATTCCAATCTTTTTGGCTCTATACACCACCACAATGGATTTGAAAGGAAACAAACAAGACGTGCTTTAACTGCAGACTTTCAGCTTTAATTTGAGGGTATTTACATCCAAATCAGGTGAACGGTGTAGGAATTACAACAGTTTGTATATGTGCCTCCTACTTTTTAAGGGACCAAAAGTAATGGGACAGATTAACAATCATAAATCAAACTTTCACTTTTTAAATACTTGGTTGCAAATCCTTTACAGTCAATTACAGCCTGAAGTCTGGAACGCATAGACATCACCAGACGCTGGGTTTCATCCCTGGTGATGCTCTGCCAGGCCTCTATTGCAACTGTCTTCAGTTCCTGCTTGCTCTTTGGGCATTTTTCCTTCAGTTTTGTCTTCAAGTGAAATGCATGCTCAATCGGATTCAGGTCAGGTGATTGACTTGGCCATTGCATAACATTCCACTTCTTTCCCTTAAAAAACTCTTTGGTTGCTTTCGCAGTATGCTTCGGGTCATTGTCCATCTGCACTGTGAAGCGCCGTCCAATGATTTCTGAAGCATTTGGCTGAATATGAGCAGATAATATGGCCCGATACACTTCAGAATTCATCCTGCTGCTTTTGTCAGCAGTCACATAAATCAATAAATACAAGAGAACCAGTTCCATTGGCAGCCATACATGCCCACACCATGACACTACCACCACCATGCTTCACTGATGAGGTGGTATGCTTTGGCTCATGAGCAGTTCCTTTCCTTCTCCATACTCTTCTCCTCCCATCACTCTGGTACAAGTTGATCTTGGTCTCATCTGTCCACAGGATGTTCCAGAACTGTGAAGGCTTTTTTAGATGTTTGGCAAACTCGAATCTGGCCTTCCTGTTTTTGAGGCTCACCAATGGTTTACATCTTGGGGTGAACTCTCTGTATTCACTCTGGTGAAGTCTTCTCTTGATTGTGGACTTTGACACACATACACCTACCTCCTGGAGAGTGTTCTTGATCTGGCCAACTGTTGTGAAGGGTGTTTTCTTCACCAGGGAAGGAATTCTTCGGGCATTCGCCACATTTGTTTTCCGTGGTCTTCCGGATCTTTTGGTGTTGCTGAGCTCACCGGTGCGTTCTCTCTTTTTAAGGATGTTCCAAACAGTTGATTTGGCCACACCTAATGTTTTTGCTATCTCTGATGGGTTTGTTTTTTTTTTTTTTTAGCCTAATGATGGCTTGCTTCACTGATCGTGACACCTCTTTGGATCTCATATTGAGAGTTGACAGCAACAGATTCCAAATGCAAATAGCACACTTGAAATTAACTCTGGACCTTTTATCTGCTCCTTGTAAATGGGATAATGAGGGAACACACACCTGGCCATGGAACAGCTGAGCAGCCAATTGTCCCATTACTTTTGGTCCCTTAAAAAGTGGGAGGCACATATACAAACTATTGTAATTCCTACACCGTTGACCTGATTTGGATGTAAATACCCTCAAATTAAAGCTGAAAGTCTGCAGTTAAAGCACATCTTGTTTGTTTCATTTCAAATCCATTGTGGTAGTGTATAGCCAAAAAGATTAGAATTGTGTCGATGTCCCAATATTTATGGACCTGACGTGTATTATATATATTACACACACACACACACACACACACACACACACACTTTTATATACAATTCTATTCTATGCGACATTTTCATTAATGTGAATTTATTGTTGGCCATTATTGGCACCTCCCAGTCAAAATTCATTAAAAGTGCCGCAAGAACGCATCAATAACTCACCCGTGTTATGTTTGAGTCACATGACCTATGAAAAACAAGCCATGAACACAGTAAAATTATGGCAAAAATCGTGTTTTTGGCACCCTTTTGCCCTTATTAGCAAAATGCCAACGACACCATTTTTGGCCAATATGTTTCAGCTGCCGAAATTTCTGTGCATCTCTAATAAAAAGCAAAAATACGCAGGCACACACAAAAATGCATGTATTGGGCGCCAAAAAATGGCAATTGTGCTAAACATGTAACATATCAGCATGCACCCCAGACGAGATGAATAATTTTAGCACCAGAGATCATGGGTAACACTAAACTGATGACCTGTAGGCTTTTAAAAGCACAGGAAAATATAGGGCATTGACGTTTTATCACTGTTTCATGGGTGCACGCAATTTGAATGCTTGACATGTTGGGTATCTATATACTCAGTGCAACCTCATCTTTTATATTTTACCAAATATTGGGTAAATTATTGGCCCTAAAATTAACTGTAGTGTATTTTTTACGTTTCATAAAGCGCTGCGCTAATACCATGTGACAAACAATGGACACTACCACTATTTAATTCTCTAGGGTGTCTGCTTTCAAAAAAATATATGTTTGGGGGTTTTAAGAGATCTCCAAGCCTAATTTTTCAATCATGTAAAAAAAAAAAAATAGCTACGGGAGTCAAGTGGTTAAAGACTCCAGCTAGTGTAAAAACAGATGTAAACTGAATTTTTTTTTTTTTTTTTTTTAAACAGGACTCAACTGATGAAATTAACGGTTTTGCATGTGTGAAAAGGGCCTAAAAGATATTGTGCACCCTGTCACATGGTATCACAACTGTACCACATGACAGGACCTCCCTTCACATTTTAATGGGATTATTACCCAGAAAAGACGAATAAAGGTTCTATTTGCTCGCTGAAAATGTCCATGTCTTCCTATTTTCATTAAAACACCAAGATCACCTCCCTCTGGTCTCAGTCTTTGAGCCAAGCTGCATTTACCCATCAACCCTGGACTCTTGCTGGAGATGCCCAGAAGAACAAGGTAATAAAGAGAGCGCCAGACTAAGTCAAATTGTATGGGCAGTTTTTATTAAGAGACAATTGGCAACTCACCGTTTTCACATCTAAAAAAGCATGTCTCCATGATATAAATCACTGGGGCGTAACGATAGGGGTTGCAATTGCAACCGGGCCCCGTGGTCCAGCGGGCCCGTGTGCCTCCCTTGTACACCTGGATAGGAGGTATGGCGGGGTGGCATTTGAAGGACCCAATCTCCTCCATTTTCCTCTATCCAGTTTACTTTTCTGTTGTTCCCATGGTCCCGGCTCCTTCCTTTTCTGAATGGACAGTCAGTGATTGGTACCAATTGGTTCACTCATAACTGAAGAATAGTAAACTGTTTTTACTATACTTCCGTTTATGAATGAATGGGAGGCTCGGTGCACAGCTATTCCTGTCCATTCATTCTGTGCAGCTGAGGCTAACCAATGGAGATTGAAGGCTGAGGTTTGTTTAGACCCCTGATATCTCATCATAGCCGCCCCCCCCCCCCAATAAAATTGTAAAATAAATAAAATTAAAAATGTTAGTGATAAAATTAAAATAAGAAATTAAAAAACACCAGTGAGGGAACGATCAGGATTGCAAAGGTTGCAATTGTGACCGGTCCCTGGCATTTCAACACCATGGGAAGGCCCAAAGATGGCAGAAAGGGGGCCCGCTGCAGAACTTGTGAAAGGGCCCCGCTGCAGTACCATAATAAAAAGGGACCCGCAATAGAAGTAAAGGGCCTTCGGATCAGTGGAAGAGGGAAGGGCCTTGGCCAGGGGTCCCTTCATGATTTCTTGCACCGGGGCCCTGAAGGTTCTAGTTACGCCTCTAATAGTCAGGATGCTGCTGTGGGCAACAGCAGGGTCAGTTGCCCCTGTAGGATGAGCCAGGTAATGCCAAGAACCAGGCTGGAACACAGCACCACCATGATGAACAGAACCACCACATTTTGGAGGAAGCTGCAAAGTTTACAAAACCCCTCTGCTTCTTAGTCCGCCCACAGCGACATCACTTCCTGTCCAGTGCCCCTGTGCGCTTAAGCCTGGTTCTCGGCATTCCTGGCTCATCCTACAGCAGTAACTGTTCCTGATGGTGGCCACAGCAGCATCCTGACCATCTTGCAGACCAGCAGAGAGCAGCAATCTACAGTATATCATGGAGACATGCTTTGTTTTCACATCTAAAAAGAGCTGCCAATGGTCTTTTCTCGTACATCACAGGACACAGAGCAGGCTATATAATCATTACTTATTGGGTTATACGCCACCTATAGGTGAATGGACACTGGCAATCAAAACAGACAGGAAGTCCCCCTCTATAAAACCCCTCCCATATAGGAAGTGCTTCAGTTTTTTCGCCAGTGTCTAAAGAGGTGGATGGTCACGTTTGAGCTCTGTGTGAGCTTCCATGCTCTATTCCCAAACAGGTTCTTGGAAATCAGGGGACAGCTTTTCAAATCGGATCCATTTCAGACCGCTACTATGCAACGATAAATGGTACCCGAGCCTCATTAATAAGACAGAAGAAGTTGCAAGGTTTTGCCTACCATGACTGGCGCTGAACCCTGTGTAGTGGAATCCTGAGCACTACAGAACTAAGGCAATTCCTGCAGGGTGCTGTACAGGTCCAAGACCCTCATAATGACATGGGTACCCAGTCCTTGAAGGTCCTTGGATGACAAAGCCTGGTGTGATGGGTGAAGGTTGGACCTCTGGCTTGTGTCAGGGTCCTGGGGCGGGAGTGGCAAGTAGCCCCTGTGCAAGCAGGGGCATTCTTTACTTCCTTTTCCCCTGCAACATGTGTTTGTTTGTGGCTGTCATTTTGTGTAAAAATAAAATACAAATACATACACCTGGGCTGGTTTATAAAGGTCGAGAAGTCAGCCTTGGAGCCGGTTCAGTGTCTGGAATACTTGGGCCTTTTTCGCACTTCTGCGACTTTTGACATCAGAGTCGCATGACAAGTTGTATCTCATGATTCCCAAAGAGAACCAGTCATATCTGTGTGACTTCAAGCAGTCCCTGTGATACGTTGGTCCAACTTTGATGCGAGTTGAGGTCCATAGACCTCAAGTTTACACAGGTATTCCCTGGAATCGCATCAAAAATCGCACAACTTCAAGTCGCGGCAGTGTGAAGGGGGCCTCAGGTCTATTTCTAGACGTAGTACAGGCAAAGCTGTTCTTGCCTCCAGAGAAGGTCAATGCCTTGAAGGTTCAAGTTCGGCAAGTATAGGAAAAAAGGCACTCTTCCATTCGGCTCTGTATGGGTCTGCTAGGAAGGATGGTGCCCTCATTACAAGGCAATTCCTTGTATCCAGTTTCATTCCAGTCCCTTGCAGCAGAACTTCAGTCAGGGAGAAACAAGATGCAACCTCTGGTTTGTTGCATGTTCATACCATCCAAGGCTTGTTAGGGTCTCAGTTGGTGGTTGAAAGATCGGAATGCAATACAAGGAGTCTTTTCTTCCAGTAGTTTGGAAGACAATGACCATGTATGCCAATCTCTCTGCGTGGGGTGCAGTCATGGGGGACTCTACAGTCCATGGGAGATGGGTTGCCCAAATTACAGCCTCACCCGGTAAGGGTGCAATCCAACAAAGCCACGGCTATGGCTTATGTCAACCATAAGGGCGGCACCAAGTACCGTTTGGCTCACGAGGAAGTCAGTCGGGCAGAAAAGCAGTTGCCGAGGCTGTCTGCAGTCCACATTCTGGGGTGGAGAACTGAAGGGCGGACTATTTCAGCCACCAACAAACGCATCCAGGAAAATCATCTCGGCACCCAAGGTTTTTCTGAAGATTTGCTGACAACTGGGGATGCCTGTTGTAGATCTGTTGACATCCAGGTTCAACAAGGATGTGCCATCAGGTGTCAGTGCAGCAGTTTGTATCTAGAGCTCTAGATCCCTTCATGATCATGGTAGATACTCTGGTAGTTCCTTGGAACCAGTTCTCCCTAATTTATGCATTTCCCCCTATTCCTCTCCTGCCACATCTCTTATGCAGGACTCGAGAGGAAATTAGGTTTGTCATTTTTGTGGCTCCAGCTTGGGCCAGAAAGGCCTGGTATACAGAGATCGTGAGATTGGCAGTAGATGGACTGTGGACGCTCCCGGTCCATCACGGCCTGCTGTCACAGGGTCCTATAGATTACCAGAATTTATGCAAAGCCAAATTTACCTTTCGTCAAGGAGTGACTCATTGTTGCCACCTGTAAAGGTTACTCTATGTCCTTGACACGTGAATTTGGGTTTGTTGGCGCTACAGAAATAGCCCTTTGAAGCTGTCAAAGAGATTCCTTTTGACACGAAAACTAGCTTCTCTTGCAGTCACTTCAAAAAGAAGAATGGTATTGGAATTGGCAGCTCTTTGTTGTAAAGAACAATACTTGGTCCTGCATCGTGTTTAGTGGTGCTACGTCCTCTTCCGTCCTTTTTGCCCAAGGTAGTTTTTGGTTTTCATTTCAATCAGGATATTATTCTACCCTCTTAAGTTTCTCTCAGCCTGGCCCGCTAGAAGAGAAACTGTTGCACTGCTTGGATTTGGTTTGTGCAGTTACGGTTTATCTGAAGAGATCTGCAGGTATCAGATGTACTGGTGCATTTTTTTGTTTTGCCAGAATGGCCCAAGAGGAGTCAAGCAAATTCCAAAGCATCCATTTCACTTTTGGATTCGCCAATTGATCATGCAGGCCTATGGCAGGAATTGTAAGCTTCTCCCTTCAGGGTAAGAGATCATTCCACCAGGGGAGGGGGGGGGGGGCTAGGGGAAGGAACCTCCTGGGAGTTTGCCATCAAAAGTCAGTGGCGCAGATTTGTAAGGCCGCTACCTGGTCCTCAGTGCATACATTCACAAGATTTTATCAAGTGGATGTTGGGGCGGCAGAGGATTCAGCTTTTGGCTGCAGTGTGTTAGGGGCTGCGGTATAAATTTTTTGGGGATTTGTGTCTCCCTTCCCTCAGGTTATTGCTCTGGGACATCCCAGTAAGTAATGATTATATAGCCCGCTCTGTGTCCCGTGATGTACAACACAGAAAATTGGATTTTTTCTACATACTTACCTGTAAAATCCATTTCTTTGAGTAAATCACGGGACAAAGAGGCCCCTCCCCTCTATTTGGGAGTTCGTCGCTTGCTACAAAACTGAAGTACTTCCTATATGGGAGAAGTTCTATAGAGGACGACTTCCTGTCGGTTTTGGTTGCCAGTGTCCATTCATCTATAGGTGGCGTATAACCCAGTAAGTAATGATTATATAGACTGCTTCGTGTCCCCTGATGTACTCAAATAAATGTATTTTACAGGCAAGCATGTAGAAAAAAAAAAATAATTTTTAATCGGTTCCCGACCAGCTCGTGCACATTTACGGCTGCAGAGTGGTTGAATAGCACGAATCGCCATCTATAAACGGTGGCTCGCACTCTCGTGCCCGCCGCATCTGTCACTGGGATCAGTTAATCTCTTATGCCCCTGGCAGCCCAGCTCCCTCACAGTTAGAACATGCCTAGGGAACACAGTTAACCCCTAGATCGCCCCCTGCAGATTAAACCCTTCACTGCCAATGACATTTACACAGTAATCAGCGGCTATTGAAAATTTCTGATCGCTGTATAAATGTCATTGGTCCCAAAAAAAAAAAAAAAGTGTCAAAAATGTCCAACATGTCCGCTGCAATATCGCAGTCCCGATAAAAAAAAATTATATTTATATCTATATATAGTAAAAACACGCCCTAAATTAATTCTCATGGTTTGTAAACGCGTCAACTTTTGTGCAAAGCAATCAAACGCTGATCACAATTTTTTTTTTTTTTACCACAAATATGAGCAGGAATTTATAAAATCGGCCAAAACTGATGAATTTGTTTTTTTTTTTATATAATTTTTTTTGGATATGTATTCTAGCAAAAAGTATAAAATATAGTTTTTTTTCCCCAAAATTGTTGCTTTTTGTTAATAGCGGTGATCAGAAATGACGCAGAGGTGATCAAATAACACCAAAAGTAAGCTCTATTTGTGGGGAAAAAAGGACAAATTTTATTTGGGTACAACGTTGCACGACCACGCAATTGTCAGCGAAAGCGACGCAGTGCTGAATCGCAAAAAGTGCTCTGGTTCTACAGTGGGAAATCCTTCCGGTCCTTAAGTGGTCAATAAAATTTGTGCCCATACTACTGCACTTAGTCTGGCGTTCTGTCCTTTTTATTAAGGCTGTTTTTACCACAAACAATATGTGCTTTTCAGATATTTTGGTCTCCCCCAGATGGCTTTGAAGTCTATGATTCTAGGGTCTCGATCCAAAAATCAAGAAAGGTATCCTGAGACACTGCCTTCGTGGCTCAAGTCACCCTTTCCCAGCATTGGAAATCTTCCTTTTTTCAACAAAGAGTTTGAATGGACCCAGGTTCTCAATGAAATCATGAACATGGAGACCTTGGCGGCAGCTGACGGCAATCACCCAGAGAAGACCCACTTCACTTGGACCTTCTGGATGGCCCACAGGAACGGACTTTGTCTTAAGCCATTTATTCTCACTCTATCATTCTAATTACATCCCCCACCCTTTTTTTTTTTTTTTTTTTTTTTTGAGGAGGCAAAAAGAATGATCCTGCCCTCCCCACCACTCAGAGGGGGTGAACATCCCGTTGCAGTCTTGTATACCAATCAATATTTGACTTACTCCAGCAATTCATGACCACTGCTTTGTTAGTCCTCCCTTTCCTGCCATTTAGAAACAAGGAGCATTTGAAATCACCCAATATAAGCACTTGTAGTAACTTGGTATGTATTATTTTGATATCAAAATGCAATTACAGTATGTGGCTAGTTTAGATTCAAATAGTGCTTAGCGTAGTTATTGAAGCACCCAGAGAAACTTGTTCTCTTACCTGCAGTGGATGACATGGTAATGACTTCAGACTCGTCCCCAGGTTCACTCTCTCCGTAGGCGTTACAGACCCGTACTCGGAACCGATACCGCTCACCCGGAACCAGTCCTGAACTTACATGATACGATGTGTTGACGCAGGTGTCTATTAGTCTCCAAATGTCCTGTCCAGCTTGTTTCACTTCAACTCTGTAGCTCAGAATAGCACTGCCACCATCATAACATGGCCCTGACCAGGAGAGGGTGAGCGATGAGGGCAGCAGGGCTGAGATAAGAGGCTTTCCTGATGGAGGAGAGGGGCGATCTGTTAAGAGAAAGGATAGCCGGTTTTAGATTCAAAATTATGCAAATGCAAATTACTTGGCCAAACCAGGAACTTGGGGATAAAAAAAAAAAAAAAAAAAAACCACACTACACCACCTGCATCCCTGCATCTGCTTTTTTTTATCTTAAGAAACATTCCAGGTATTGCATTTTTTACATAGTTACATATACCAAACCTGTGGGAACCTTCTAGAAGCTGGGAATCATTGTAGTAAACAAAGTTACTCCAGTGATCTCTACTAGCTTCTGGGTCCTGTGCCGAGCAGCTGTCCTGCTGCATTGTGAACATAGGTGGTCACTGGCTTGGCAATGACGCCATTCAGATGCTTTATATTACCTCAACCTACACAGAGTTCTCTGTTTGGATGAGGTGTGGCAGCAATGCCATGCTCTTCACTTCGTCCAGAGAATGCTTTGCAGTCATTGAAAAAAATGGTGCCCCATGCCGAGTGGCCAACCTCCTGTGATCACAATGCAGCAAGGACAGCCACTTGGCATGGGACCCGGAAGTTAGTGGAGAACATTAGGGTAGTAGTGTCTGCTAAAGTGATTTACAACTTCTAGAGATCCCAGAGGAATGGTACATGCATAGTTACATTGGTCCAAGCCATACCTATAACCCTTCTTTAACTGGAACCTACACAGAATTACAGAACTGGGGAAGGAAGGAAGGAAGGAAGGAAGGAAGGAAGGAAGGAAGGAAGGAAGGAAGGAAGGAAGGAAGGAAGGAAGGAAGGAAGGAAGGAAGGAAGGAAGGAAGGAAGGAAGGATACACACACGTTTTCCAAACGTATTGAGACACCTGCCTTTACACGCACATGAACCTGAACGGCAATCCCAGTCCGTAGCATTCAGTACTGAGTTGGCCCACCCTTAGCAGCTATAACTAGGAAGGCTGTCTACAAAGCAATGACGGCTGTTTTTTTTTTGGGGGGGGGGGGGGGGCGGCAAACAACCCCCC
>BLSH010012269.1:1192004-1204081 GCA_018402905.1 Glandirana rugosa
GGGCGGACCGCCCCCCCCCCGCCCCCGTGTTAGTACGCCACTGCTTCCGCCCTACACCCAACGGGGTCCCGGAACTTCTCCAGCCCTGTGAGCACCTCCAGGGGCCCTTATTTGCCATCATCGGCAGACCGGGACACCTATGTAGATTATTTTGCATGTGGTCAGATGTACTTGCACTGGACAGTCGCCACTGGTCACCTTTGGCCGATGTCATACTCTACTGGATCCTAAGAGGACCCCAATTCTATACCACCAATAGCAAGTTTCCACATCACAGAGGCAATAATGTAGACACCTTAAGGACCCCACCTCCTGCACTCAAAAAAATAGGAAACTTGGGACTGGAACATGTAAGAATTCAATACTTTGAGTCTCCACTAGGCAACAAGTATGCAGATAAAAGGATTTTCTCGCTTCTCTAACTTTCTGATCAGCCTACTTTCTTTAGGTCAGTGATTTTGTGGTCCTGTAGTTAAGCTGACCCACTATGGTTTAACATTTTTAAAAAGTGGTCAGCAATGCCAGACCCCATTTTTCTCCAGTAAGAAGATAAAATGTTAAACTCCCAGCACTTTGACTGCAACTTTTAAAATTATCCTGGGCTTATACAATTTTGGTTCGGATCATATATTCTACAATAGCCGTTTCTTGCCAGAGCCACCAGCTCAACATTGAGCATGGTTACATGGCACCCTTCTGATACCCCAAAAGCATGTCTAGTGTTTCACACCTTGGCTGAGTCCATGGCTAAAAATGGGGGAGGATTGAGAGAGGAAATTGGGTGCCAGTCACTTTTGCCTTTTTAAAGTTTTATTGCAGAACGTTTAAGTAGGCAAGGGTTAGGGGTCCCAGATACTGTAGCAGATCACTTACAGACTCTCCAGATCAATGTCCAGCTTCACAGTATCATAACCTTTAAGTTGACCTGGCAGCACTGTAAACACCTCCCCAAGTTTCAGGGTGTCCTCCAAGTAAGTTACTAGGCCCTTTTGAGAGACCAACCCTCTTCCTGGCTCTCTCCAGCAGGGGGCCTCCCCTGGGTCTCCTCCTTGGCACAGTTTCCGCAAGACCAGGGAGGACTGCTTCAGGACCATTTCAGCACAAGGTAGGCCCCAAAACAGGCTATTGGGCCCAACCGCAAAGCTCCATCCAGCAGCATCCCTAGGCCTCAGCTTAGGGGAAGTGCACAAGCACATAGCCAGTCCCAAATATTTATATCCTCCCCCAGCATGCACCAAAAGCATAACCTCCTACTGGATTGGCTGAAGGAGATCTAAATATTCAGATCCTAGTTTTGGGAAATCTAATACCATGACCAGTGACATCTACTGGGGACAGTGAGAAATTACAAGCCAACTAAAGCTGAGGGAAAAAAATGAAAAACTATACCAGGTCTTTACTACAGACCAGCTAAAAACGAAATGGACATAGCAGCCCCTGCTTAGGGCAGGGGGGCTACAGTTATCACTCGAGTTTACCAATGACCTTATCAGTGTTCTGCTGACTTCCACTATTCAATCAGGAGACCACGATGAGTACAAGACCAAGCTGCCCTGAAGGTCACTATGCTGTATGGCAGGGATGTCAGGACAGATGGCTGAAAATAACTCATCTTGGCAGGTAGGACAGCTTCCATAAATACATTTCAGATTTAAAAGTAGCTGTTTGCCTAGCGTTCAACTTTGAATGGCTGTTAATGGATAAAGTGAATCACATTAACCACATACCAAACAGACGCTTTATCACTGTTGCATAATAAGTACAGCACAAAGATCTCAACAACCCGGGGGATAGAGGAGGTGTTGAATTATGATCGGTTCATAGCAGCCTACATATATCAAAGCACTGATCGTCACGAGATCCTTGCACATGAACACAATGATGTCATTCAGCACCGGCTTCAGTAAGTCAGCCAGATGCAATGGTTGGTTTTACATAACGAAAAAATAACTCCACACCCTGTATTAGATTATATTGGCTTTACCTTATGTGCTTCATGTTACAACAGACCAGTAAACAAATAATGATGCGGTATCACCGTGGTCTAAACGTATTCATTGTAATCCATGCGACTAAAAAATAAACACAAACATACAGAACTTTGGCCTGCTTCAGCTATGAGGCCTAAAAAGGTGCCTTACCCATAAAGTAAACCTTTCATTTCAAAACATTTAGTAGAATCTTAGCCTGAATGCAAAGCAGGAACGGTCAGGTGCATTGCACAGATCGCTCACCCTAAAAAATCCCAGAGGAGCTTTAACATTTTGGAGGGGTGCAAATATGAGATTAAAGTTTTCCCCAAAATGTCAATGGCTGGCTTACTCCTCTCTCTCCTCATCTTTGTTGCCCTTCTCTGGACTCACTCCAGTTCCAGCACATCCTTCCTGAGGACCGGTGACCAGACCTGGAAGGCATACTGAAAATGTGGCCAAACAAGAGTTTTATAAAGTGGTAGAATTCTAGTTTTATCTCTTTCGTAAATGCGAATGTGGCACTAACCCATGAAACACATGCGATTTGTGTCTGAGATTCTTCTCCTACCAGTGAGGCAGCAGCAACATTCACTCCTCTGGCTCATCAAACTGTCTAGAGGTTACCTTTTTTAAAGTTGATTGCAGATTAACTTTGATGGGGCTTATGGAAGCCATGGGATACTCAGAACACCAATATTGGAAGGACACTCTTTTTTGCACAGCGATGTCCTAGCAAAGACCCATCAGCAGTAGGGCAAAATTGGAAAGCACTGAAAACACCAGAAGTAGTGCTTCATGCCAGGAAAGCCTTGATATCGGTACACCAGGGGAGTAGCAGTAGCAGTCACTAGGAACCTGGGACTTTGATGCCTCCTTCCAGACTCAGGCAGACAGTCTCCTAGGCGAAACTTCCAGACCGGATCCCCAGTGAATACTCTTACCTCCAGAAGAATTTGCAGCAGAACAGAGCCCCCCAGCTATGCATTGCTGGCACCTTGATGAGAAATCCTCAGCTGAAATGCCTAGAAAGGCAGTAGCCCTTCTGGCTGGGAGCCTCTCCTCCCGGGCAGAGTAGGGTTGCCACTTTTTCTTCAAGCCAAACCCGAACACTTTAGCAGCGCACAGCGAAATAAAAAATTTGTAGCAGACCTGGGACACCTTTGGGCGCTCCAAAGAGAATAGTAATGTGGCATACATAGCGCCCCCTCACCCTCCTATCAGGCCTTGTTCTGAGCCACATTCCTGTCTGAATATTGTGTCCAGGTCTCAGGTGGACTGAAACCCGGACACACGATTCAAAACCCGAACTGTCCAGGTGAATCCCAGACAGGTGGCAACCCTAGGGCAGAGAGGCCTGTTCTCTGTGGCTCCAAACTATTCTAATCCCAACCACCATCTGGGCACAATCCCCAGATATCCGCTGTTGCCACAAATATTCAGGCTGCCCATTTGACTCTGCCCACCCACTACATTCTGCAAGCCTCCAGAAGACAGGGGGAAAACCAACCAACTCACAGCCTGCAGAGCCCAGAGCAGCCCAAAACAATCACATGCTGCTCTGTTAATACAGAAGGAGCCACAAACAAAATGTGTCTACCCTTACTAGCAGACTATTTGGGAGGGTGCTACATCAATAGTCTGGCACCCTTTCTTGCTGCAGCTTGACATTGCATGCTATTGCTGAGTGATCTTCAAACACCTCCAGATCCTTTACCATCCACGATTCCTCCAGGAGGTCCTCTCCTTAACAAGAACCTTGCATTCATAGTTTCAGCCCCCAAGTGCGCTACTTTACATTTTTCATTATTAAACCTCATTTGCCATGTAATTGCCCACCCGTTTATTTTAGTGAGGTGTTTGTGTAAAGTTGCTATATCCTGTTGTGGAGTTACCCTGGTGAGAATTACGGTTAGGGGAAAAAAAAAAGGGGGGATCAATCACAACTGGCACCTGTTAAGGCTAACATGTAGTCTCGGTTCACACTGCCATGACTTGGGATCAGACTTGTGGTATCAAAAAGACAAGATTACCGCCTAGGCGGGACTTTAAATAGGCGAACACACCACTACGTTATAAAAATATACACATTTTATTAGCAAAAATAAAAATGGTAATATGCACTAGGCCTTTGCGCCCATTGTTTGTTCAATTATACCCATCAGTTAAGCTCATACACTCTACTACCTAGCAAGCATGCAGCCAATACAATCAGAGCTTGAGTTTACATTCTTGCTCTGGGTCAACAACTAGTTAATAAGCACTAAAACTGGAGGATACGGCCCAATTTTAAGAAGTTACCAGTTGCATTGTTCATATTTTTTGGTAGACAGTTTCACTTTATAATATGCTGGAATTATATGCAGGGAACCCAATATTTTCAAGACAGATGCCCAGCTTTGCCCACATTTCTGATTAAGATTACAAAAAACAAATAAACAGCCAGTACAGAACTGGCCAGCAGACTTACCGACAACAGTCAATGTGGTTTGATGCTGTGTACTGCCAGTCTGATCTTGTACGCAGAGGGTGTAATTTCCTCTGTCGTTCTCACACACTTCTCGAATCAGTAAGAAGCTTTCTCTATCTGTTGTATGTATGGATATTCGAGAACCATCAACAATCTGCAAAGTAACAAAAGAGCAGTGAGAAAAAGCAGAGTCTGAATATGTAAGTAGTACAGGACACTACATAATACAATACATCATTGTACAGCACTGCCTCATTTACAGTACATGAAGGAAAGAGTAGGGAAGGTAGGATCAATCTCAGTGAGGACAAGTAAAGTCCCTTTGCATAAAAGTCTCTTTCGTAAGTGAAACTCAGGAGCCACTCTAGTCCTGTGTAGATCTATGCAATAGGAAAGGATTTTAACCGCACTCCAAGTTGTTCGAAAGAGTAGAAAAATGTATTGAAAAATCGTCCAAAAGAAAAAAAAGCAAAATACAGAAAGAAGACAGTGGATTGGCAGGTAAAGATTGACGCGTTTCACGACTACATGTTCGCTTACTCATAAAATTTGTGTAGATCTATGCGGCTTTACGCTACCATGGCAAGGCTAGGTGGTTAGGCTAGGGAGAGTTAGGTGTGGTTGACATATCTGTTCTTTAGCATCTCAGCTCTTTACCGTGTTGACCAACTTTCAACAGGTTCTTAAACCTAAAATGTCTTAGGTTACAAGGGGGGGGGGGAGGGGGAGGAGAGGGGATTAACTTTGATCTTTAGGACTATTTTTTTATTTAAACCATACCTTTTAGGCTCCTTTCACACAAAACTGATACATTCCAGCTTTTAGCTGCAGATAGATGAAGTTATCTACCACAGCTATACTGTGACAATGCTTTCCTATGGCTCCTTTCACACTCTGCATTTAGCAACGGTTTTGTTACAGACGATTTCGAACGTTTAGAAAAAATGGATTGGAATGCATCCAGGAACGATGTAACGATGCTAAACGCTCGTATCTGCGCAAATCTGCAGCTGAACTGTGTCAGCTACGGATAGCAACGGCAACAAGCATAGAAATCAATAGGAAGCACTTCAGGAATGTCAAGAATGTTAACAATGTTTCCACCGCAGCAGCATGTATCCGTAGCTAATCGGAATGTAACAAATGCAAGTAATCGTTGTGCCTTATCTGACTAACGGATAGCAACGGCAGATCAGCGGTTTCTATCCGTTCGTGTGAAAGGGGCCTTAAAATGATCCTGCAATTTCAAAATAATAACCATCCCTTTCTGTATAACACCACCTTCTGTTTTTGGGGTCCTTACGGAGAAGCAGCATAAAATTTGGGGAAAAAAAAAAAAAAAAAGTCTGGTAAGCCTACCAAAAATTCAATCCAAATCCCTGCAAGTGAGAGCAAATATTGGTACAGGTTTTCTAGGCAGCTAGAGTACCCAGTTTTTAAAGCTAGCAAGCAGCTTGAGGGCTCTTGTGCTCCTGCTCCTGACTGATCTCAAGTCTATGGGCATCTTTTGCAGCGTCACATACCGGTTTCTTGTTGCGCACCCAAGAAGCAGCCAGAGGGGGAGTCCCCTGGATCACACAACGCAGCTCTGCCTGACCCCCTTTTTTCACTTCCAGATGGGATACTCCATTCAGGATCTTCAGACTGTCCCCTTAGAGAGAAAAGGATAGAACATTGTACAAACATACATATGCATACCTACATGTACAGTACACAGCCACCAGTGGAAAGACCTTTAAAAAGGACTTTAATAGCCTTTTAAACACAGTAGACCAAACAAATGAAAATATATTCAGGAAGAAAATAGAATATTTAAACTCAGATCTCCCATTCTTATTTGTTCTTTCCAAAAGGGTCCCCAAAAACCACAACACTTGCCTGAGAACACTGCACCTTGCCGGCATCAGGTTGGGCCGAGTTCCAAGAGAAAACCAGATTAAGAACTAGGAAATCCCCATATCTACTGGACTGTACTTGCTTAAGAACTGCTTGAAAACCTATCCTGGTAAGATATAGCAGGAGCATACAGGGCAGGGATAGGCAGACGGCCAGATATAAACTAATCAGTTATCACAGCTTGCAGTTCACAATTACAGTGGACCTTATACACAAAAAACATTCCTACAGTACAAGATACTTTTCAATAAGGGAGTAAAAAAAAAACTGTTGGGTTTATGAAGGTTTTCACCCAAGCTTGACAAGTTTTTCTAACTGAATGGTGGGTGAGAAATATCGTGTCAAAAATACTGTGAATGTCACAACTATCACAGGACTTTGACACTTTTTTTTATGATTTTTCATCAGAAGATTGGGTCGGGTGGAGTAAGAAGTGGTTGATTGAGAGCTTATAAAAGGGCATTGCGGTGAATGTGGATTGACGTCACAATGTTCACAGGACTTTGACACCTTGTTTATTTCTGGTTTATTGTAACAAAATTATTGCATATTTCGAACTATAGCATTACTTTGAAAATACTAAAAAAAAAAAAAAAAAAAAAAGGACACTATGATTTTATTAGGATGAAAAAAAAAAAAAAATTAATGTATCTACACTAAAATTCTGATATATTGCAAAATGTTTTTTTTAGCAATATTTGTTTTTTTGTGGTTTTTAGACATTTTATCTGATCTAGGGTAGCAAAGTGCTCATGTATGCCAATTCAAAAACAATGTTTAATACATGTAGCCAATACCCCCCTTAGGGGTGGCTGGAAGTTGTGGTTCACCTGATCACACTGCCCTCAGTCACATCCATACTGCATCCAGAGTCAAACAGGCTGGTAATTTTGTTTGTTTATTAGGGGATAAACTTGGATTATGGTAGGGATGGTAATGAGATGCTCAAGAATTGAACAGTTCCTCTATATATATATATATATACACACACACACACACACACACACACACACACACACACACACACACACACGACAGTATATACACTTCTCCAAACTTCCCTCCTGCACAACACAGGTGAGACCCGAAAGGATATTTATCAGGCCTCCAACATCTTCTCCCAGCCTAGCTAGCACATGGTGAGGCCTGCTGTAGTTGGAATAGGGCCCTTGGACCACCCATTACAGGTAGAGGTATGCAACCTCCACAGTGTGTCAAAGTACTGTATCCTAGCTGGCCTGATGGACTTCCACTCCCAGCCCATCCTCTTCCAGGTGCGATGTGGCCTTCTCCACTACCACAGCAACATAGGAATCCCATACGGACTTCTGCATCCTTCCCAGACTGTCTCTCACCCCAATCCGCTCCGGCATGTCTCTAACAAACAGTTTCCCAGGGTATGTTGCTCACCGACATCCTGACACCTGTAATTCCACACTGGAGATCCCTTCCCAGATAGGCCTTGTGCCTGCCACCAATATCTCCTCCTATTGGCGAGCACTCCAATCCCGGGGTCACCCCCCCCCCCCCAGACTGGTAGCTCCCCCTGGACAACAGCCCACACTACTCCATCTCCAGACTTCCACCCAAACTCACTCCTCCCCCCACTGGGCAGACCACAGTATTTAAGGAGGCCTGTCCCCTGCCAATCCAGGTTGAGGATTGGTCATAGCTTCTTAACATACTTCAGAAAGCATCACCTCTTTCCATCCCCTTTTCAAAAACTTTCTGAAGAGGGGAGGGGTAACCAAGGGGTGTTGCTCCCTGCGGTCTCCAGCACTCCCTAGGCCACTCCCCTGCCCAGAAGCAGCACAATCAGGCCTGACTAAATTTACCTACTGTCAACAAAAACCTATCTAAGCACTTACCTATGGCAGAGGGCGCTACATACATAATATGGCCATTGCTAAACTGATGTTTAATAAACTGATCTTTCAGTTTCTGTTGGCCATTAGAAAAGTTCCTGTCCAAGGAGTAGTAATACCAAATGCACTTTGAGACAGGAGCCGGCACTATAGAACAGCCTGTCTCAACCTTTTCAACACTGAGGAACCCTTGAAATAATTCTCCGGTCTCAGGGAACCCCTGCTAAAAATTAAAAGTCTACATCTCAAGATACATTAGTGTGATGGTGAGTGGGAAGAATGCTCCTTACACTTGTGATCATTGGGAAGAATTATCCCCTTACAGATCGCTAAAAAGATCAATTATGTCATTGGGAATTTGAGAGGTAGAAATTGACCATTGCTCAAGGAATCCCTTGCAACCTCTGGAGGAACCCTAGGGTTCCACGGAACCCTGGTTGAGAAACCCTGCTATAGAGAAAGCATCAGCTTATGCAGCTCCTGCTCCCTCTGCAGCCACTTGCTGGATCCATCCACTCGAATGCTCTGGGACGACGGGTCAGCAACCCACGTTCTGGGCTTACCGACCCACCATCCCAAAGCAGGTGGTTACAGGCCAAATCAGAGGGCTCTGGGCCACCGGTTGAGCACCCTTGCTGTAGATCTCGTCCTAGCAATATATTCTGCAAGGCCAACTATTTTTTTTTACGACTTATAACATTTTTTCTATGGCAACTGCCGGACGCGCTGTTGCGATTTATACCCCTCCACAGAAACTATATTTCCCAAAAGACATTTCCCTGCAGGGTGTGTGGTCTGATTATTTAGCAGGGACCTTTTTTAGCTGCAAAACAAATCAATGTAGACATGTTGAGAGGAACAGAGATGCACAAAGGACATGTTCTTTATTTAGCCCAAAATGAAACGGGGCTAAACAGCCAATCACCTAGAGAAAATATCATTACAATCATGTATAGTAGAAACAAGACATCATGATGGTTAGAAACAGCTCCACATGTAGAATTTTTAAAGGTGAAGTATGAGAAAACATTCATACATACTGTCAGGGCTGCTGTTACAAATCACAGGGCCCTATACAGTCTACTTGACAGGGCCACCCTCTCCGGCCAAAAGTGGCTGAGGACAGATTTATCAGTCCCGTTCTCTACAGCCTCAGCTGAACAGATGAATGGAAAGGAAGCACCCTGAGGCTTCCTGCTCATTCACAAACTGAAGTATAGTAAACCGTTTACTATGCTTCAGTGAAGAATACACACAGGAGTGATTGGCACCGATCACTCACTGTGACATTCAGGAAAAGGGGGCTAGTAAATTACACCCCCGTGTGCCCACAGCAGCTGTCGGCAGGAGAGGAGGGCAGCACTGTGGGGGAAAGGGGCACACAAGGGGGCCTGGACAGCAGATGGAAGGGGCGCATGTGCTAGAAGCAATCCCCATGCAGTGCAGCGGGAGGGAGGGAGGGAGAGGAGGAGAAGCTGGCAGCGCTGCAGTGGGAGACAGAAGAGGATCGGTGCCTGCAATAAGACAGTACAGACAGTCTTCCTGCTCAACAGGTGCCTGGGCCCCCCTTTTGAACTGATGGGGCCCGGGCCCAGAACAGGAGGGCTGGCTGTACTGCCTTAGCAGCCCTGCATACTGTATATGGGATTTTTTAAATCTTTGCCCCGACATTTAATTTTAAAACTACAGAAGCTAAGTAATACCGTTTACAAAAAGGTAATCTATACACCAAAATGTGTTGCTAACATACGAGGGGCGTTCAAGCCAAACCAGAACTTTTGAGTTTATATAATAAAAAGGAACAAAATTTCAAGGAGTGGAAACTGTTCTTTTTTTTACATACTCCCCTGCTACGTTTATACACTTATCCCAGCGTTTAATGCCTGGAAAGCTTTGGCATAGAAAGATTTGTCAGTATGCCTGAACCATCCTAGCTGACCTCCAAGGAACTCTTTTACGGGTCCAAAGAGGTCCGGCTGAGAGGGGGATGTGGCAATAACTCTCACACAAGTTGCTGTAATGTGCATGTAGTGCGGTGGGCAGTATGAGCTTGAGTGTTCCTGGAGAAACAGGATGCCCTTTGTGATCACACCAGGCCATTTCTGCAGTTTCTTCAACTCTTCTGGTCAAAAGCAGAAAGCTGTCTTCGTACCCAGCGTGCGCTAAGGTTTTTGAAAATTCAAATGTTTGTGAATGATTTTGTTCACTGTTCCCACAGAAAGTTTTGTCTCTTGTGTAATTTCTGACTTGTTATGTGTTGAATATCCAGGATCAGGCGTTCCACACACTGAATGTTCACAAGAATGAATGCCGTGGGCTGGGAATCGCCATGGCTGGGATAGTCACTGACAGATGTACGGCCATCTTTGAAATGGTTTACACCATTCAACTGTCTTACTGCAGCTGAGCGTCTCATCGCCGTATTGTACTTGAAATCTTCTGTAGATATCTGCGCTGCGGGTTCTACGCCTTCATCAAGAAACCTCATCACCACATGCTGTTCCATGCACGCACTAACACGGCTGCCTGTCATCTAGATTAACGGTCTCTGGACTGGCCCATGACATGTGTGCCACCTATCAGTAATAGGACACACGTGCCACTTACTATTGCATGTAGTAACGCCATGCTAGCATCCCTTTTTATACCTGTGGAATTAAAAATCCTGGTTTGACTTTAACCCTCTTGGTTTTGCAAATGAATTCATGCGATTGTAAAGAGGCCCGAAGTAAAGCCATTGGCGTAGGGCCGGCATGACAGGGTTAAATGAGGCAGGTGTTGCTGGCAGATTAGGAAGGGTGAAAAGTTTAAGAAAAGGAGAGGACTGGGGTTGTTGGGCAGCATAGGATGGGGTGGGGGGGAGGGGGGGTACTGGGTGGAGCTGGAGGTAGGAATATTATTGCAGAGATGGGGTGGGTGGCAGTCCGTTTGGAGCACGACCAAGAGCTTCCCACCCTCCCGCCCTCGTTTTTGTTGGTATTGCGGATGATCGGGAAGGGATGTGGCGGAGTGCAAGGTCCCTTTTTAGGCGATATGGGCTCAAACAGGGTAAGGTGTAGGGACCCATCTGGGGTACGGCTCCCAATGGTTAAGATGCGTAGCTGCGTGTTGTCTCCGAGTCGGTGGTTTTGCGGCTGGAGGCCTGGACAAGAACACGCTGTCGTGGTGGTTTGTTTATGCCCTATAGGACCTTGTAACTTCAGTCCCGTATATACTGTTATTTATATAATTGTTATTTAATGGTTAAATAAAAGGCCGCTGTGGCCATTAAACCCAAGAAATAGTGTGCAGTGTTATTATTCTGCTGGGGGTGGGTTTGGTTACAGTGGTATGGGGGCAATACAAGCCATAATTTATACCCTAGTCATGTGTAGAAGAGAAAAAAAACCCCACACAACACACAAGTTTTGCATTTATATTTCGAGTCCAGCTGGGTACACAGCTACTTGCTCTGGCTTTCTGCCAAAAAAAAGATGCCATGGCCAATACCATTACAACCACAAGTTAGATCTTTGCCAGCTGGGGACCAGGTGATAGCTCTACACAGCTACATAATCAGGGCTGGATTAACATAGGAGCTATTGGAGCTGCAGCTCCAGGTCCCTTCCTTAACCGCTTGCCACCCGCTGATCGGCAATTGACGGCGACAGTGTGGCACTCCTACGCAAATCGCCGTCATATGACGGTGGCTGTGAGATCGCACCCAGTGAGCGCACGTGCGCCGCCGTAGGCATGCCCGCGCACTCACTGTGTCAGGCGGATTCGATCTCCGCCGGCCACCCGCGTTGCCCCCCCCCCCGGAGTGAAAGAACGGAGGTCCGTGTAAGTAAACACGGACCTCCGTTCTGTGAGGGGGGAAGGGTTGTGATCACAGCC
>BLSH010012269.1:1222348-1242847 GCA_018402905.1 Glandirana rugosa
CCCCGGTTTGATACGAAAACAAAATAAAAACGGATCAGATGAGGATCATTATACTCGTATTGGGTGCACAGTATTCTTCCGACGCAGACAGTCACTTGAGTCTCTTTTCCTAGACTAGGCAAAAATAAAACAAAAGCATAGGTTGGCCCCCTGGGAGGGGCCAACCTATGCTTTTGTTTTATTTTTGCCTAGTCTACTCCTAGTGATATGAGCATAACCCCACGTGTCATAAGAAGGCTGCGTCTGTCAGTGAAAGGAAGAGTAAAAATTATAATGTTTGGGGGTTCTAAGTAATTTATAGAAAAAAAACCTGATTTTATCTTGTAAGCACCGAACTCCAAAAAGAGATCCAGTCTTAAAGTGGTTAAAAGAAACTTTGCCAAGACAAAATGTAAAAGCTGCCACTGCTGACCAACGCTAGAAGTCTGGCTCTTGAGAGGTGTATAGTGTGGGGAAGGATTAGACCCTCTAACCTGCTTTTGGTGTTCCCTTCCCCCAGGAAGATTGACTATGTCCTGATGACTGCTGTCACCAAAACAAAGTGACGGAAATGCAAAGTTTTTTCTGTTCGGATGACAAACCAAAGAGGGGAATCTGACCCTTGCTTAGGTGAGTGGAATAACCTTGCCTTGGAGAGATTTTCTCACTTTGTTGCATTTACAGTACAGCTTAATGCATTAGGGCGTGCATCCCAAAGCTCAAAACACACCTGCCTTTCTCTGCAGCCTCAGCTGCACTGGACAGTGAATGAATGGGAAGTGCTCTGTGCTGAGTGGCTTCCTGTTCATTCACAAGTTGAAGCATAGTAAACAGTGTACTATGCTTCAGCTATAAATGAACACAGTGAGTGAGCGTGTTCGTTTTGAAAAGGAAGGGTCCAGTAAATGACATTTACTACCCCCCCCCCCCCTGCTTTCCACAATGGAAGCCCAAGCAGTAGGGGGAATCTGCACCACATAGTGATTAGGTGGTGCCCGGGCACACCCCCGCTCTCTCATATGGGACACAAATGGACAAAAAAAACAAAAAAACAAAAACACACGGCTTCTCACCTGGGATTACCTGTAGATTGTTCAGCGTTTGGTGTAAACCTGCATGGATAACGATCCATGTGATAAACTACCCAATGCAATCGTTACCGTGTTATATTACAAGAAGTGTTTATTGTTCTTGACTTGGGGTGGATCAGTTTAGAAATCACAATTCATTCCTTTGAAAATAAATATTCTGTAATGAAATGAAAACACATCATTCACCTAAACCCACATGAGCGACTTACAGCCCCGGGGAGAATGGATGTTTATTATCACAACAGATTAGAGGCCTGGATTGTGGGAATAGCATCTCCATATCAAATACACAACTGACTCGGAGTGTTTACTACAGCCAGGCGATGTTCTTTAGAAGTGCAATTGTTTTCTGATCTACATGATCTCACCCATGTTCTGTGCCCTGTGCCATGTTTACCTCTTATTTTGCATAATTTCTCTGAAATGTTTGGCCTCTAGGATCAATAGCACAGGGTGTGCATAGACAACAAAAGGTGTTCAGGCACAAATCTGGCAGTCCTTTAGGCACCGGTATACATGCAGCGCACCAGGAAAGTATTCACAGCTCTTATTTTCCACGATTGATTAAATTCATTATTTTCCTCAAAATTCTACAAGCAATACCCCATGACGACAGCGTGAAAAGTTGGTTTGAAATATTTGCAAAAAAAAAAAAAAAACAAACAAACATCCCATGTACATAAGTATTCACATCCTTTGCCATGACACTCAAAATGAGTTCAGGTGCATCCTATTTCCTCTGATCATCCTTGAGATGTTTCTACAACTTGGAGGTGGGAAATTCAGCCGATTGGATAGGATTTGGAAAGGCACACCCCTGTCTATATAAGGTCCCACAGTTAACAGTGCATGTCAGAGCACAAACCAAACCATGAAGTCCAAGGAATTGTCTGTAGCCCCCTGAGACAGGATTGTATGGAGGCACAGATCTGGGGAAGGGTACAGAAAAAATTCTGCAGCATTGAAGGTCCCAATGAGCACAGTGGCCTCCATCATCCGTAAATGGAAGAAGTTTGGAACCACCAGGACTCTTCCTAGAGCGGGCCCCCTGGACAAACTAAGCAAACGGGGGAGAAGGGCCTTAATCAGGAAGGTGATCAAGAACCGGATGGTCACTGACAGAGCTCTAGCACTTCTCTGCGGGGAGAGGAGAACCTTTCAGAAGAACCACCATCTCTGCAGCACTCCACCAATCAGGCTTGTATGGTAGAGTGGCCAGATGGAAGCCATTTCTCAGTAAAAGGCACATGACAGCCCATCTGGAGTTTGCCAGAAGGCACCTGAAGGACTCTCAGACCATGAGAAACAAAATTCTCTGGTCTGATAAAACAAAGACTGAACACTTTTGCCTGAATGGCAAGCGTCATGTCTGGAGGAAACCAGGCACTGCTCATCACCTGACCAATACCATCCCTACAGTGAAGCATGGTGGTGGCAGCATGCTATATGGATGTTTTTCAGTGGCAGGAACCGGGAGACTAGTCAGGATTGAAGGTAAGATGAATGCAGCAATGTACAGAGACGTTCTTGATGAAAACCTGCTCCAGAGTGCTCTGGACCTCAGACTGGGGCGAAGGTTCATCTTCAACAGGACAAGGACCCTAAAGCACACAGCCAAGAGAACAAAGGAGTGGCTATGGGACAACTCTGTTAATGTCCTTTAGTGGCCCAGTCAGAACCCAGACTTGAACCCAACTGAACAACTGGAGAAATCTGAAAATGGCTGTGCACCGACGCTCCTCATCCAACCTGATGAAGCCTGAGAGGTCCTGCAAAGGCAGAATGGGAGAAACTGCCCAAAAATAGGTGTGCCAAGCTTGTAGCATCATAGACTGGAGGCTGTAATTGGTGCTTCAACAAAAGTATTGAGCCAAGGCTGTGATTACTTATTTATATGGGGTTTTCTTCATTTTTAATAAATTTGCAAAAAACAAACTTCTTTCACGTTGTCATGGGGTATTGTTTGTAGAGTTTGAGGAAAAATAATTTAATGCATTTTTGAATAAGGCTATAACATAACAAAATGTGGAAAAAGTGAAGTGCTGTGAATACTTTCCGGATGCACTGTAAACATGAATGCTAGGTGTTCTGTGACCTGCCCAAGGTGCCCTCATGTTATGGAGATGGGAAGTTGTGTTATGTAGTCCAGGAGGGGAGCACTCAGGCAGGACTGACAACCATCTGGGATTTCAGTGCAGCAGTGTTGTCAGCTCAAGCAGAAGGTACTAGCTTACTGGATTTCCAGCAGATCAACAGGTGTTTTTCTGTATTTGTAAATACAAAAATATATAGACTATAAAAAGGTTTATAGTAGCCAAATAATGTATATGTCAGGGATATGCAATTAGCGGACCTCCAGCTGTTGCAAAACTACAAGTCCCATCATGCCTCTGGGTGTCATGCTTGTGGCTGTCAGAATCTTGCTATGCCTCATGGGACTTGTAGTTCTGCAACATCATTAGGTCCGCTAATTGCATATCCCTGTGTTATACAGTCAACAGGAGATTAAATTGGAAATTGATGATCTGTCCCCATTATGATCTAAGCGGTACTGTCCTAACATGGCTACTATAAACCTTTTTATAGTCTGTATATATTTATACACACACACACACACACCTGCGCTGGATCTCGTACCTAGTACATAATCCAGCACTTCCGGATTGGGGGTGCACAGGCGGGAGCAGATCGGCGGGTACCACTGATTCGATGTCCGCCGGCACCCGCTGATTGTTCATTATACAGGCAGACCGGCAGATTGCCATTCTGTCAATGGTGAAGGCATTGAGCCTGTGTTTCTGCAAAACAGGGCCACTGTTCTATGCCTTCCCTAGTACAAGCACCTCCCACAGTTTACTAAAACAACAGCTAGGCACACAGTTAACAATTAGATTGCCCCTGATGTTAACTCCCTCCCAGCCAGTGTCATTAATACAGTGACAGTACATTTTTTTTTTTTTTTTTTTTTTTAGTACTGATCACTATTAGTGTCACCAGTTCCCAAAAAGTATTAACGTGTTAGTTAGTGTCCCGATTGTCCGCGCAATATCAGTCCTGCTAATCGTCAAAAAAAAAATAGAAGACATAAATATGTTATTTGGGTACAGAGTCGCACGGCCGAGTAATTTGTAGTGCAGTGCCGTATCGCAAAAGACGACCTAGTCATGAAGGGGGGGGGGGGTGTAAATCTTTTCCCAGAGGTCAAGTGGTTAAAGGGTAACTCCACTTTTGTGGGAAAAAAGAAAAATTGCAAATAAAAATAAATATAGCATACAACCGTAATTGATGGTTATTAAAAATCACCTCTCCTTTTCAATATGCAGCTCTGCAAGTTTCTGATGCAATATGTCTACCTGGGAGGTGTTCTGTACACAGAATGCCACCCAGAAACATTTCCTGCTTGGGACATTGGCTCATTGATTTTCCCCAGAAGTCTACACCAAGATACAGGTCAGATATCAGGCATTCCCTGCAACAAAACTGTCATTTTTGATGATACTCCCAATAGGAAATCATGTTTAAAAGGGATGCAGTCCCTGCCACTTCCCTCATTAGAGCCCTACAGCTGATAATTATGAAACTACTCCCATTAGATTCATTTTCCACATGGACACAAACCTAGGGCTTTTTCTTCAGAACAAAAAAGGGTAGGAAACATAATTAAACAGCGGTTACATGCAATATTTTTAAAGATATGAAATATAGGGAAAGTGCATGCATTAGAGAGATGAAGGTTCATTTTTTTTTTTGCCTAGACGAAAAAAATGCGATTACCCAAAAATTGTTTGCCCAGTAATGTCTGCACAACTCAGAGGCTTGAGATAAGTCCCTGAATCAGGCAGGGGAAAATATCTTGCACCAAGTAAACAGTGAGGTTCGGTTTGCAATAATGGTGATCAGGCTTGAGCAAGTGATTATGTAAATTTAGCAATTAACTACAGGCAATACTAGCGGTCACAACTAAACCTTTACTTTAGTATAATCCATAAATGTCCAGCCATTTTATATTATCCGTCCATACAATCGGGACTCACCTTGTACAGGACTTGTGTAGCTGGCCTTGGAGTCGGAGGGTGCAGGTGGTGACCGACAGAGGCTGCTCTTCTTGTGGGGCGATGCCAGTACAGTGGATGGTGCCCTCTTCCCTTCTCTCTCTCGCTTCTCCCAGTATGGAGACTTTATCTCCCTGCCTGGTAAGTTGAATAGGATACAGTCACTTCCTGTAGAATTTCAGCCCGCAGCAACATTTCACAGAATGCGGCTTAATTAGTAGACATGACCAATAAGGCAAATTCTACCCATAACCTACAAAGTGGCACAGATGCACAAAATAATCTACTACATGTAATTACAGTCACCGAAGGATGTAAAAATAGGCTTAAGATAAAAAACGCATTTTAAAAAGGTTCTAAATTGATTTGCATTTTAATGAGTGAAATAAGTATTTGATCCCCCATCAGCAAGATTTCTGGCTCCCAGGTGTCTTCTATACAGGTAATGAGTTGAAATTAGGAGCACTCAAAGCCTTAGTTTACGCAGGGGCGATCCGACTTTGCTAGGCGACTTCAGGCAACTTACAACACATCATGCCAGGCAACTTTGCCTGTGGCCAGAGAAGGGAGGGAGGGGGTTGCCCTGTATAAAAATTCTTTTCACTGTAAAGTCGCTTCTATATAGATGGGGGATCCGACTTGGAGGCGACTTCTATTGAATTCTATGGGCACAAGTCGGATAGAAGTTGCAGCGACTTCAGTAGTGTACATTAAGACGGCTCTTATTCACTTCAATGGGATTTCAGATGTCAAGCGACTTGGGGAGACTCAAGTCGGAGCGCAAGTCGCCCCTGTGTGAACACGCTCTTAAAGACACCTGTCCACAGAAGCAATTCGATTTCAATCTCTCCACCATGGCCAAGACCAAAGAGCTGTCCAAGGATGTCAGGGACAATATTGTAGACCTACACAAGGCTGGAATGGCTACAAGACCCTCGCCTAGGAGCTTGGTGAGAGGGTGACCACAGTTGGTGCGATTATTCGCAAATGAAGAAAAACAAAATAACGGTCAATCTCCTTTGGTCTGGGGCTCCCTGTCACCTTGTGGAGTTGCAGTGATCATGAGACCGCTGAGGATTCAGCCCAGAACTACATGGGAGAATCTGGTCTCTGAACTCAAGGCAGCTGGGACCATAGTCACCAAGAAAAAAAATTGGTAACACTACGCCGTGAAGAACTGAAATCCTGCAAGGTCCCTCTGCTCAAGAAAGCACATGTACAGGCCCGTCTGAGGTTTGCTAATGATTCAGAGGAGAACTGGGTGAAAGTGCTGTGGTCAGATGAGACTAAAATCGAGCTCTTTGGTATCAACTCAACTTGCCGTGTTTGGAGGAGGAGGAATGCTGCCTATGACCCCAAGAACACCATCCCCACGGTCAAACATGGAGGTGGAAACATTATGCTTTGAGGTGTTTTTTTGCCAAGGCGACGGGACAACTTCACTGCATCAAAAGGGACGATGGACGGGGCCATGTACCGTCAAATCTTGGGTTAGAACCTCCTTACCTCAGCCAGGGTATTGAAAAGGAGTCATGGATGGGTATTCCAGCATGACAATGACCAAAAACACACAGACAAGGCAACAAAAGGAGTGGCTCAAGAAGAAGCATATTTAGGTCCTGGTGTGGCCTAGCCAGTCTCCAGACCTTAATACCATAGAAATTATGTGGAGGGGGAAGGTTGGAGTTACCAATCAGCCTTGAAACCTTAAGGACTTGGAGAGGATCTGCAAAGAGGAGTGGGACAAAATTCCTCCTGAGATGTGTGCAACCCTGCTGGCCAACTACAAGAAATGTCTGATCTCTGATTACCAACAAGGTTTTTACCACCAAGTCCTAAGTCGTGTTTTGCGAAGGGTTCAAATACTTATTTCACTCTTTAAAATGCAAATCCATTTATAACTTTTTTGAAATGCGTTTTTCTGGATATTTTTGTTATTCTCTCACTGTTAAAATTATAGACTGATCATTTCCTGAGGAAGGGCGCCAAGCACTTTGCCTGAAATTGTTGCATTTTGGATCATAATATCCAATTTATGTAGCTTTTGTAAATTTTTATGGACTTTTAATACATTTAAGTGTAGCAATCCCCGATTGAATTCTTTCTTTCTATAGATGACTGGTGAGAGATGGTCTGATTGCTTTGCACTCAATCTATACCTGGTGTGCTGTTCACTAAACCAGTTTTGTAGAATATACACTCACCAGCCACTTTATTAGTTACATGCGTTCAATTGATTGGCAACACAAATTGCTAATCAGCCAATCATATGGCAGCAACTCAATCCATTTAGGCATCTAGATTATGTTAAGTTGACTTGCTGAAGTTCAAACTGAGCATCAGAATGGGGAAGAAAGGGGATTTAAGTGACTTTGAACATAGCATGGTTGTTTGTGCCAGACAGGCTTGAGTATTTCTGGTCCGAAAGAGAAAATATCCAGTGAGCAGCAGTTGTGTGGAGGAAAAGGTCAGTGGAGAATGGGCAGACTGGTTCGAGATGATATAAAGGCAACGGTAACTCAAATAATCACTCATTACTACCAAGGTATGCAGAATACCATCTCTGAACGCACAACACATCGAACTTCAAAGTAGATGGGCTGCAGCAGTAGACCACACCGAATGCCACTACTGTCAGTTAAGAACAGGAAACTGAGGCTACATTTCGCACAGGCCCCTTCCAGAAGGGTAATGCACCATGTCACAAAGCTCAAATCATCTCCACTGCTTTCTTGAACATGACAATGAGGTCACTGTACTCCAATGGCCTCCACAGTCATCAGATCTAAAATTCGATCGAGCACCTTTGGAACGTGGAGAAACAGGAGATTCGCATCATGGATGTGCAGCCAACAAATCTGCAGCAACTATGTGATGCCATCATTTCAATATGGACCAAAATCTGAGGAAGGTTTCCAACACCTTGTTGAATCTATGCCATGAAGAATTAAGGCAGTTCTTAAAGCAAAAGTGGGTCCAACCCGGTACTAGCAAGGTGTACGAATAAAATGGCCGGTGAGTGTAATATCTCCATTTCTATCGTACACACTTAAATTTGGGTATCATATGGTTTTACAACAGAGCCCAGACTGGGTGAAGGAGGAACACAAAATCAAGTGAACTGGCAAGGGACTTCAGGCAGGAGGAGAAAGCAGTGGAATATATGATCCTGCTGCTCATTTACTATCCCTGCAAGGCAAGAGCAGAGGGGGTGACAAGGCTGCATGGTCTACCTGCAATAGAGAAAAATCAGGTCACCAACATGACTCAGGGTTCTGCACCTCTCCGACTGAATGGACGGAGATAAAATCAACCCTTTTTGCAAGCAGAACATCCCATAGGTTGATGGGGTTGCAAATTTTGTAGCCAGTTAGCTTTGGGTGAAAATGTATCCTGTGTAGCACAAGGGAAACTCTTATTGCAGATTAGTGGACACCATAGATTTTACATCTACATACTCCCAACGCACCAGCAACTGGACAGTTGCTCCTGGAGGAACAGCTGATTGGCCAGGTTAGAAAACCTGTCTTCATTGCCATCTTCCTTGTAATGGTGCTGTGGCACGGCCTGAGCTACCACAATCCTCCAAACCACAGGTACTTGGGTAATCATACATATTCCTTCTGGCCTTCAGGTAATAGGCATGGACTGAACTACACACCTTTATGTACGACATATTACTCTGACATTGTGTTGAAAGAATAAATGAAGCTCTTACCTGTAGCCGATGAAGAATTAACACCTTCAGTCTTCGGGGTCTGGTGGTTACAGTCAGGTGATCCAAACTCAAGCAATGCAGGAAGCCGTCCCTCCCTGACCGGACTCTTTTTGGCTGAAAAGAAAGTTCAGAGGTCAGGTCCTGAACCTTCTAGAAATAAATACTGAAGCATTCATCTCTAGCTGTAATAGTCAGGGATCACTGGACACTTGAAATTATTATGCTCCCAGTCACCGTCCAAAAAGTTCCATTACCTGGGGGCAGATATTCCTGTGTAATGAGTGCAGAGGAGGGAAAACGCCTGCCTTAACACAGGTTATGGAGTAAAGAATCTGTAACATGAGAATGAGGGGAGGTTATGGAATGTATAGGGGAACGTGTTCTACAAGAGTGTCATTCTGTAGCGAGTACATTTCCGGATTATAAATATGCTCACAGTTGGTCCCGGTTCACACCAATGGGGCGATTTGCACCAGCGACTTCATTTCGGCTTTTCGACTACATTGAACAGAAGTCTATGCAAGTCACAAAGCGTCAAAAAGTAGTGCAGGAACCCTTTTCATATTCTCTTCGACATGAGTCGCAACAATATGAATGGTTCCATTACCGAAAATAGGCTGACTTGTCATGCGATTCGGAACGGTCTGGGACTAAACGAAAGGACCAAAAAAAAAAAACTCAATGCAGTTTGAATAAAAGATCAATATTTTTTGACTAGTACGTGTGTTTGAGGGCCTGTTCACACATGGTACAGTGACTGGAGTATTTTAGTACGATACTTACCAATCAGCTGAGAATAGATATGGCTTGTCCACCCATGTTGAATCCGCTTCCCGTTTGTCCCCTTGGGTTCTCGCCAAGTCACACTTCCACAGTTCCCGGGTGAGACTCCCCTGGTAGTCACAATTTGGAAATATGGTCATATCTATTCTTAGCTGATTTGTAAGCATCAGAGCCCCTTGGGTGGTTTGAGGTTGGAATACAAGATACCATTAGGTGTCACATGCCTAAGGTTTACAGATATTGTACATACATCTACTCCTGAAGAGTGAGCAAAATCACAAAATGCGTCAAGTTTACGGATGCAATTTTTGTTTTAATTATGTATTGCCATTTGGATTGTACAGTGCCTTGAAAAAGTATTCACACTCCTTGAAATTTTCCACATGGTCAGGTTGCAACCAAAAACGTAAATTTATTTTATTGGGATTTTATGTGATAGACCAACACAAAGTGGCACATAATTGTGAAGCAAAAGGAAAATGATAAATGGGTTTTCAAAAATAAATATGTGAAAAGTGTGGGGTAAATTTGTATTCAGCCCCCCTGAGTCGATACTTTGCAGAACCACCTTTCTCTGCAATTACAGCTGCAAGTCTTTTGGGAATGTCTCTACCAGCTTTGCACATCGAGAGGACATTTTTGCCCATTCTTTCCAAGAAAGCCCAAGCTCTGTCAGATTGGATGGAGAGCGTCTGTGAACAGAAATTTTCAAGTCTTGCCTCAGATTCTCAATTGGATTTAGGTCTGGACTTTGATTGGGCCATTCCAACACATGAATATGCTTGGATCTAAACCATTCCATCTCAAGTCTTTTGCAGACTAACAGGTTTTCTTACAAGATTTCCCTGTATTTGGCTCCATCCATCTTCCCATCAACTCTGACCAGCTTCCCTGTCCATGCTGAAGAAAAGCATCCCCACAACATGATGCTGCCACCACCATGTTTCATGGGGATGGTGTGTTCAGGGTGATGTGCAGTATTAGTTTTCTGCCACTAACTACTAAAGTTCAATGTTTGTCTCATCTGACCAGAGCACCTTCTTCCACATGTTTTCCGTGTCCCCCACATGGCTTCTCGCAAACTGCAAATAGAACTTATGGCTTTTCTTCAACAATGGCTTCTTCAAAACTTGCTTGGACTGTTTTTTGGCATCTTGTACTGTATCCACTGGTGACTAATAAATGGCATTGGGCATTCGCAAGGTGCAGCCGTTTCTCCTTTAGCCAAGATGCAGAGTTCCTGGGTCCAGTCCTTCAGGAGGAGACCCCACATTCTGGGGGCTCTGCCCCTGGAGCAGAGAGCTCAGAATCCAGGAGGATCCTTTGACATTTATATCCCAAGTAGGCTTAGCTGGGGGCCTACAAAAGAACTGTATCCAGAGACTGAGCAGAGCCAGAAGGGAGCTGGTCGGAGGAAGCCCCAACCATTCTGGGACTGTGTGAGTAAATGATCCTCCTATACAGAAGAGATTGATCTTTGAGCCAAAAGAAAGAATGCTAAAAAATACTGTGATTAGGGGAAGCCGGCCCAAAATTACCAGCGCCTCCTGCGGGGATAGTGCTACAGATGAACAAGTATAGCCACCTAATGCATCCACCTCATCTACTGGACTTCTGGCCTGACCTGGATTTAACATTTTTTTTTTTATTTATTTTTTTTTTTTAAACAAAAAAAGGTTTTAAAATGTTCTCCATTGATTAATAAGCAAAGAAATTTCACACAAAATGTAATCTTTTTACACAGTTATGGGCTCACCATTAGAAGCATTAGTGAGAATAGGCACAGGGGACTCCACACGGCGTACACAAAGGCCTCCTCCACTGTGTGGGCTCAGCTCAAACAAGACAGTGAGGTATCTATCCGAGGTCTTCACCACTCGGTGGTTGGGTGGTGTCTCTCCTCCTGTCACCTTTATGTCAACTGCTAAAAATGAGAAAATCAAAGAAAAGTACATTCCAGTAAGGTTTATGGATTTAGTTCCTGTATTTATAAAGGGGCAGCATATTACAAAACACCATACAGAGTACATAGAACTATTCACATCAGTCTGTGACCCGACAGGGCCGAGTGTGCACATGGGATATGGATCTCACCAAGACCTATTTAGTCACATACCAGTTTACTGCAAACCAGGACCCAGAGATACAAGAATGAGCCAACCACCTTGCAAAATGTTGTATTACCTATCATCAACTAGGTATTCCCTGTGTTGTTGGTTTGCCTTACCTTGTAATGATGGGCGCACGTACGTCTGCAGTTTTCCGTGTCATGGCTGTTCAACTCCCCTATGTCCATGTATTGTTGCGGCTAGCCTGTCCCTATTCACTCAACTGACAGGACAACTTCTTGTTCCAGGTCATACAATGCATGACTCCTCACTTCCTCTGTGTTGTATCACAAATGTGGGAGTGCAAAATGATATGAAACATTGCATGGCAAGCTCTCCGTTAATTTTTCTGCCAGTTTGTGTCTCTTTCATATCCAAGTACTGTTTAGCTCTCACCTGCAGAGCCTTAACCGAAAAAAATGTAGCAATGTATGGTCAGTAGAGGCTCTCACTCAAAAAGGTGCTTCCAAGTGGATTCTTTAGGAAAGTTGGTATTTGATAATATAGGCTAACACACCACAAGTTTCATGGCTCTTTAGTGTACATTGTACAGTGCATACTGTGGGCTGAAGGTTCCATTTTGGAGCCTCATCCTTTTTACCATTGTTCACTGGATCTAATCACAGCCTAGAGCAGTGCAAGAATTTCTGGAAGACCCAGATGAGCATAGAGTGACCCCACAGTCATATTCTCCATATGTGCCAAATTAGGTTGCTTGACCCTAGGACAGGTATCTAGCGACCCTATCAACACAAGTATACACTTACTATACTTTTTGCCACACTTTTCACACGTAACAACTGACTTCTACTCTTAGAAGGTCTTTACCCCTCTTTCTCCTAGTCTCTGCTCACCTGGAGGAGAACCACTGTCAACCAAACAGACCCAGGGATTGTGGGATATGTAGTTTCTTCAAAGGAAATGTCAGTTCTTACACTATAGACAGGGTTCATGCATTACCCTATGCAGTGTCACATGGCATGGCTCATGTTTGAACACAAACAGAACTTCTGACACTCGAATGTGATGATTTAGTCAGGTATAGGGTGTGCATACAAAGCAACAAAGGACACCATGAAAACTACATGATCAGTGCACATCTTAAATAGGTGAAAACCAAGATCCTGTTAGGAAGGTATACAATGCCTTTAAGAGCACTTACCGGTTTAACCAGTTCCTGACCGGCTTGCGTACATTTACTTCTGCAGTGAGTCGCTGTTCCGCAAATCGGCATCTATAAATGGCGCTCTCGTGCCCGCTTCATTCTGCAGGAGTGTGCCCGTGGCTCAGGCGGACCCGATGTCCGCCGGTGAGCCGCGATTGCTGGCCACAGCTGAAAAACTGGGAACCGCCGATGTAAACACGGCGGTTCCCCACGCTGTCAGGCAGCATGACCGAGATCTGCTGATCCCTGTCACTGGGATCAGTTAGATCTCTCATGCTCCTGACAGCACAGCCCCCTCACAGTTAGAACACGCCCAGGGAACACAGTTAACCCCTAGAGCACCCCCACGGTTAACCCCTTCCCTGCAAATGACGTTTATACAGTAATCAGTGGACATTTACATTTCAGATGGCTCTATAAATGTCATTGGTCCCAAAAAAAGAGTCAACAATGTCCGACATGTCCACCCCAATATCGCAGTCCAGGAGGAGAAAAAAAAAAATGTAACGCAGATCGCCACCATTACCAGTAAAAGAAAAAAAAATTGTAACACCATAAATGAATTCTCATGGTTTATAAACGTGACAACTTTTGCGCAAAGCAATCAATAAAACCCTGATTGCAATTTTGTTTACCAAAAATGAGGAAGAATATAAAAATCGGCCAAAACCAATGAACCAATTTGTTTTTTTATATTTTTTTGGATTTGTATTTTAGCAAAAGTAAGAAATATTGTGTTTTTTTGCAAAATTGTCACTTTTGTTTATAGCGGTGATCAGAAAAGATGCAGAGGTGATCAAATATCACCAAAAAAAAAAGCTCCATTTGTGGGGGAAAAAAAAAGGACACAAATTTTGTTTGGTACAACGTCGCACGACCGCGCAATTGTCAGTTAAAGCGGCGCAGTGCTGAATCGCAAAAAGTGCGCTGGTCCTACAGTGGGAAATGCTTCCGGGGTGAAGTGGTTAAAAATGAAATTTGCTTCAAAGTGTCACCATCACTCACCAAAATTAATCTAAATGCCAGTTCCCTGTAATAGCAGGCTGATGAAGGAAAGGGTGTTTCCCAAAACGCAGACTTGTCTTCTTCATGCTTCGGAGTGGTTGAAGCAAGAATCATCAATACCCTCATATTCACTTGTGAATATTGACGTGTTTTACCAGGCTATTCCCAGCTGCAGGCCACATCAGGAGCAAGGGGCATGTAGAGATTCAGTGATGGAATTGCTCGTTCTTGTTCTTTATAGAACTCTCATGCTAATACACTATTATTGCCTGGACCGCTCTTTCACGTTTGCCTGCAATAGAAGAACGGCTATACTCCCCTCGCTAGTGCCCATGGTCTGCCATCTTCTGTCTGGTAACGCAACTTAACCTTTGTCAGACTCCTTTAGCACTTCTGGGAATGTCAGACGCTTCTTCCCCCTCATCCTCCAACCCCTGTGTCACTGCTGTATATTGTAGTGATGCAGAGATTAGAAAATGGAACCTGAGAATACAGTGGTGGATGTAGTTACTGGACATTCCCAGAAATGTTGGAAAGCAAACTAGGAGACACAGGCCAACAGAGGAAATAAAAACCTCCAATACTGCAGTGAACTGCCACTTAGGGTTTTTTGGCAACTGACACAGGGCGACTTACAATGAGGAGCTGTGGATAGGATGGTCAACTGTACACTCATTGTTCATATGCAGGTGTAGTAAAAATGTACCATTAAACAATCCCTGCTTCCACAGTAGGTGCAACTTCTATACCAATCTCAGAAGAGCAATAATTACCTTTCCCAGGTTTCTCCTTGACTGGCGAGCTGGCAGGACATGGCATTTCAATGTGTAGTTCGTCAGGTAAAACCATCTTCGGGTTCCCTAGAAGAGCACATTTTTTTTAAATTTCGGGTATCCTCTTATAAAACAACAAGAGTAAACAAGATTTGTACAATGCACTGTAAACTAACGACAATCTGATCTCAGACAATACATTAAAGTGGAACTTCATACGGAGTGTTAAAAAAAAAAATGTAACCCCGCTTAACATTTTTTTCCCCTGCCTCTTCCTCCTGTCTCGCCAAGATGAGAATGACATGTGCCCTGAAGGAGGGAGGACTTAGTTGCATTGGAAAACAAAACATGGTGGCACGTCATCAGAACCTCCTTCCTCCTGCTGGTGATCCTCTAATGATACATCCTAGAATTCTATTTGCTTTCCCCACTGTTTGCTCATTTTGCAATCTGAACTACCCCCAAATCTTTTTCCTCTGTAGTGCTGGTTAACATTGTGCCCCCCAATGCTGCACTGCCTCAAGGGATTCTTTTTCCCTAGTTGCATTACTTTGGGTTTACTTCCTCTAACAGTCCCCTGTAAATTAGAATAATAATGGGCTAGTATGCATCACATAGTAGCCCATTATGTGCCACTTACCTGCAAACATAGCCTGCGATGTCCAGCGCTGCCCCGTGTTGGCCACGTCCATCTTCTGCCCCTCTTACTTCCAGTGCCGCGACTCCAGCGCTGTGACTGGCCGGAGTCACGTGACGTCACTCCCACGCATGCACGCGGGAGCCGCCAGTCATGGCACGGTGTCAGTGGAGAAGCGGCACGGAGGCTTCTTCACTGTGCATGTACCGAAATGACGTTGGCGCATGCAAAACACTGCATATCTCCTGAAACGTGCAGGTTTGGGAGATATGCAGGGCACCTACAGGTAAGCCTCATTATGGGCTTACCTGTAGGTTAAAGCGGTTGTCACGGGTTGACAACCACTTTAAAAAACATTGAACTGCAGCTTTCACCAGTATTTCAGCAATGCCAAATCATGTTCCATGTTATAGACACCTCCAGGGATATCAACCCTATTACACACCTTTGTGTCATCAGCAAAAAAACAAAAAAAAACAAAAAAAAAAAACACACCATACCTTGCGCAACAAACCTTTAGTTATATCACTTACATATAGGTTAAATAGAACAGGACCCAGTACAGAGCCTTGTGGTACCCCACTAGTGACCGGTCTCTGTTCTGAGTAAACCCCATTTACAAACACACACTAATACTGCATCTATCCTTTAGCCAACTGCATATCCACTGAAACACAAATGTCCTAGCGTGTACACCATTGTATTTGATTATGTGGAACTGTAGCAAACCAGCCAAGAGAAAAAAAAAAAAAAAAAAAAAAAAAAAAAAAAAATACCCAGGGAGTTTTTTTTAACGCGAAACTAAACCCAATGATTTAACAGTTTCAAAAAACAATTCTATTCCCAGAACTTGCTGGTAGTGCCAAGTTCTCTCAACCAAACTGCGAAAACATCATTACTGATCACATGGGCAGCATCATGGCAGTTGCAGAACAGAGGCCAAGATGGCAGCTTCCATGCCTGAAAAAGGATACGAGTGTTTAGTTCCGCTTTAACTGATTGAGCGCAGAGGAATGCAGCCAGTACAGGCGGTCCCCTAGTTACAAACGACTCCTACTAACAAACGGAGGGAGACAACAGGAAGTGAGGAAGAGTTATTATGGGAAAAAGGGGTCTCCATTGAAGCTTTATCACCAAGGTTTGTTTCCACAACAACCCAACATTTTCAAAATCCAATTATTATTGGGACAGGAAGTGAGGTGAAATCTTCTGAACAGAAACAGACATTACAGAGGTGTTACCCCTTCCCTATGCTATCAAAGCTTAAAAATATTTTTTTTTGGCTGAAGCTACACTTAAAAAAAAAAAAAAAAAAAAAAAAAAATTGTACCTGTTCCGACTCAAACAAATTCAACTTAAAGCGGAGTTCCACCCAGAATTTTTTTTTACATCATTCAAGTCCTTTGCCTATATAGACTTACCTTTGAAGGAAAAAGTCGCTTGTTGCTAGGTGGTTTCTGTAATCTGCCCCTTTTAGGCCCTAGGCTCTTCTCACTTCCTGCTTCGCATGGCCTCCTGGGAGATGTGACTCATTTCCCAGGAGTCAGTGGGCTTCCCTGTACTGCAAAATCGTGTTATTTCCAGACAGGAAATTACGCGATTTAAGGCGGACCGAGATCAAGGAGTGCATGATGGTTACCCACCATGCACTTCTTTCAGGAAGAGATGCCAGGAGATTACGGATGGGCTTCAGATGCCCTCACCTAAAATGGAAAAGTCCAGCAGTGAGAGTAATGAAATTGTGAGTAAAAAATACATGCAATTACTAGGCGGTTTGAAAGTAAGGAAACAAAAGGTTATATCTATTTAGTATTAAAAGAGTGGATGCCAAAAAAAAAATAAAAATCTGGGTGGAACTCCGCTTTAAGAACAAACCTACAGACCCTATCTGGTTTGTAACCCGGGGACCGCCTGTATTGGCTACAGCAATTCAGTTACTCATTTTGAAAACATCAGTAGATTTAAAAAGGACAAGCTAGCTATAAATGGGTGCCCACCACAGCTGGGTCAATTAGGCTGGGTTCCCACTGGGCCGGTTTCAAAGTCGTCTCTGAAGCCGCCCCGCACAGCGCGACTTCTGCACAGCTTCCAAAATGACTTCTTTAATAGAAGTCAATGCAAGCCGCTCTGAAGTCGCCCTCCAGTAGTGCAGGAACTTCGGAGTGACTTGAGTTGCTCTCATTAGCAATGAATGGAGCGCAACTTGTCAGACGACTATAGTTTCCCCAGTGTGACACAAGCCTTAATGTATTCTCCTATTTCCCAGGGCAGTGGTTGTCAAACTACTAGATAAGGAATGTTTCAAAAGCACACTTTGACATCAAAGCCAGTCTTGGTTGTGGAATTGCAGACAGTGTAGGGAAGGGATGAGGGAACACGCTACAACATATGGCCCACAGCCATGGGGGAAGGTGGTAATCTAGAAACTCTTCCTTCCTCAGACCTAAACTCCACATGAAACAAAGTACAAGTAAAGAAAACCTTGCTTGAGCCCAACCAATAAAATAAGTACCACCATTAAGCTGCATTTAGCCCTCTGGTCACGCACAGGCACAAGATTTCAGAACCCCAACAGGCAGGTCTCGTCTTCCAAGATCTTAGCTTCTCCCACCTACTGTGGCCTATATAAAATTAATCTTTTTTTTTTTTCCTAGGTGAATTTACAAGTAGTTATCATACAAGGGTGGACTGAAAGAGATGCTGAAACAGGACTTGCACATAGCTCCATGCAGGGCCGGATTAACATAGGGCTATTGGAGCTGCAGCTCCAGGCCCCTTCCTTAACCACTTCAGCCCCGGAAGGATTTCCCCCTTTAGGACCAGAGCCCTTTTTGCGATTCTGCGCTGCGTCGCTTTAACCGACAATTGCGTGGTCGTGCGACGTTGTACCCAAACGAAATTTGCGTCCTTTTTTTCCCCACAAAGAGCTTTCTTTTGGTGGTATGTGATCACCTCTGCGTCATTTCTGATCACCGCTATAAACAAAAGAGTGACAATTTTGCAAAAAAAAAAAAAAAAAAAAAAAAAAACTAATTTCTTACTTTTTGCTAAAAAAAAAAAAAAAAAAAAAAATATTCGCAATCGGCGTTTGATTGGTTTGCGCAAAAGTGGTCGCATTTACGGATGATGAGAATTCATTTCTGGGGTTTTAATTTTTTTTTATTTTTTACTAGTAATGGCGGCGATCTGCGATTTTTAGCGGTACTGCGATATTTCAGCGGACATTTTGACACTTTTTTTGGACCATTGGCATTTATACAGCGATCAGTGCTATAAAAATGCACTGATTACTGTGTAAATGGCATTGGCAGTGAAGGGGTTAACCTGCAGGGGGCGCTCTAAGGGTTAACAGTGTTCCCTGGGCGTGTTCTAACTGTGGGGGGACTGCCCTAGCTGGGGAAGGGAAGCAATCACAGCTTCCATGTTTACTTACACGGACCTCAGTTCTTTCACTCCGGGGCGCATCGCGGGCGGCCGGCGGAGATCGAATCCGCCACACCCGCTCCCTGGCCCTCCCCAGACACAGTGAGCTGTGGCGCGATATCGCAGCCGCCGTCATATGACGGCGATTCGCGCAGGAGCACCACACTGTCGCCATCAATTGCCGACCAGCGGTCGGCAAGCGGTTAAGATAGGCCCAGCCCAATGGTGTAAGTGAGTCACTAATACTGCACCACCCTGCTCTGTATACAGTGTACACGATTCATACAGTATGTAAATTGTGGCAGCATATTTAATTTGTTTTAACAAAAAATTTTTTGCATTTTTATTTTGTTTATTTCCATAAAAAGGCCCACCAAAATCCTCAGCACCAGGCCCATGATGCTCTTAACCCGGCCCTGGCTCCATGTAGAGAAGAGGAGGGTAATATGATGGCTCTACATAAACCATTGGAGAAAAAAAAAAAAAAAAACCAACACACCACACATTTACATGCAAGAAAGGTAGGTGAAGAGATTACGATGTTGACAGTTAGGCCAGGATCTACAGTGGAGAGAACCCCTACATACTTTGCAAGCACTGCCAGTTAGGACACAATACCAGTGCCATAGTTTGTTACACCTGGGCCCCAGTGCAAAATATCAGTCAGGACCTCAGGTTCAATCCCCCACTTACCACCCCAGACTCCGGGTCCCCTCCACCTTGACCCCTAAACACTCCTAGTACCTTCTTCTATAATCAAAATCTGCACCCTTTGTAAGGTTTAGATGATCTTCACTTGATACACTCATGGAACAACATCAGTGACTTCAACACAAATGAGTATTGCCCTGATATTTGTTAAACTCTGTAATTGTTACCTACTGGCCCAAATGCATGGAAACAAGGAAATCGCTTATTTTCGTCTTACATACACCCAATTTTGTATGTAAACCCTTAATAAAATTACTTGGAAATAAGAAAATCTGCACCCCTCAACCTCCACAACACTCCCAACATTGTCCTCCTCAAGGAAGCACTTTAGTAATCTAACATACAAAGCCATTCACAACTCTGCCCCGAGCTACATAACCAGTCTTGTCTCCAAACATCACCCAACCTGTCCTCTACGCTCCTCTCAAGACCTCCCTCGTCTCTTCCTCCCATGCTGGTCTCTAGGACTTCTCTAGAGCCTCTCCTATCCTCTGGAAAGCTCTACCTCAATCTGTCCAGCCATTTCCTATCTGGCTGCCTTTAGGCTATCCTTGAAAACTTCTCTTCAGGGAAACCCATCACGCCTCCTGTTCCGTTACAAGATTTCCATGTAACATAAATATGCAGCTATAGTAATGTTTTTATAGTTGGTTATTACAATGCCATCTTGTGGTTCTTTTGGATATTACACCTTTCTATTGTATTTTCTAAGTGTGTACCTCCCATCCTCTGTGAGCTATTTCCTCTTCCTAGTTCACTCTACTCTGTACTTCCTGTTCCGGGTGCACTCTGCTATTCTAGTTCCTCTTCCTGTGTCCTCTCTCTCATGAGGTAAAGAATATGGCCACATGCTAGAAGGCCTCACTCAATCTACTCGCATCCTAGGACACATTACTATGTTTTGACCTGCAGTTACCATCTTTCGACCATCTGTCACATTTGTTGTATGCTGTACCTGCTATTCCAATGAATAAACGCTCGTGGAAGAAATCGGCAATTGGTGAGTCACTATCTGATAAGAACTGTCTGCGGTGATCATATCTGCTTATACAGG
>BLSH010012269.1:1251004-1273781 GCA_018402905.1 Glandirana rugosa
TCACCAATTACCTTCCAAAGGTGACGACCACCAGATTGGAGTAATAGCCAATTTCGGTATAAGCGATATGTGTCACTTATTGCCGTTTGACTGTTTCCCTCAGTATTACTGTTAAATTTACTTTTGGGGATTACAGGGGTAGTTAAGGTTATGGTAAAGATGGTGTTACCCGTGGGCCTCTAAAACGCCACCTCGGACACTACTCGGTGAGACAAGACAATGTACTAAACGTACATTGTATTTATACGTCGATATCATTACAAAAATATCAACCAATAATATTACGGTAGAACACCAAGAAGAAAGGTGTAATATCCAAAAGAACCACAAGATGGCATTATAATAACCAACTATAAAAACATTACTATAGCTGCATATTTATGTTACATGCAAATCATGTAACAGAACAGAGTGGCTCATCACAGGCTCCACCGCAAAATCTCCGGGTGCCCATTGTGGTAGAAATGGTATTGGAATTGATGGGGACATTAGGGGTTTTCATTTAAATTGTCATTATGACTCCCTTTGTCAGTTTGCCGTTATTCACTGTGTATAGCGAATATGGCTTTAACCGATAATGAGGTTAGACCACCAGCAGTGGAAACCTTCCATTAACCACTTGCCGACCGCCATCTGAAGGCAACAAAGTGGTTGGATATCGCAAACCGCCGTCATGACGGCGGCTGCGAGATCCCGCACTGTGTTCCGGGGGGCCAGGGAGCGGGTAGGGCGGACTCGATCACCGCCGGCTATCCGCAATGCCCCCCCCCCCCCCCCCCGTGAGAGAAGGGAGGTCCAAGTAAACACGGATCTCGGTTCTGACGGGGGGGGGGGGCGGTGATCACAGGCTTCCTGTATATGGAAGCCATGATCACTCCCCTCCCCCTGCCAGCCCAGCACCAATACAGTTAGAACACAGTGAGGTAACACAGTTAACCCTTAGAGGCCCCCTCCAGGTTAACCCCTTCAATGCCACTGGCATTTACACAGTAATCAGTGCATTTTGATAGCATTGATCGCTGTATAAGTGCCAATGGTCCCAAAAAATGGTGTCAAAATGGTCCGACATGTCCGCTGCAATATCGCAGTACCGCTAAAAATCGCAGATCACAGCCATTACTAGTAAAAAAATAAATAAAAACCCCATAAATTAATTATCATCCGCGTCAACTTTTGCGCAAACCAAAAACGCCAATTGTGATTTTTTTTTACCAAAAATATGAGGGAGAATATAAAAATCAGCCAAAACCGATGAAAAAAAAAAAAACATTATATTTATTTGGATTTGGATTTTAGCAAAAAGAAATTACTTTTGTTTATAGTGGTGATCAGAAATGAGTCAAAGGGGATCAAATACCATCACAAGAAAGCTCTATGTGGGGGGAAAAAAAAAAAAAAAAAAAGACACCAATTTTGTTTGGGTACAACGTCGCACGACCGCGCAATTGTCAGTCAAAGCGACGCAGGGCCGAAACGCAAAAAGTGCTCTGGTCCTAAAGTGTGAAATCCTTCTGGGGCTGAAGCGGTTAATTGATAACCGCACACTACCCACCTGATCATCCCAGCCTGGCAGGCACTCTGAGCGGTTAACGATTGAGCGGATCTTTGAGGTGCGCTACGCGTTCCGCAGCATGGGTATGAAACCGTCAACCAGCGGAGCCTTTATTATGTGCAGATTAATCCGCTTGACAGGGGATGCACTTGTGGTATGGAATCCGTATTGCCTTTTACGCAAGGATAATGGTCTGTAAGCATTCCGTCATGTTTGATCCACATGACAGAAACCTGCAGCTGTATTCCTTTGTGCATAATTTAACCTCTAATGGAACAGTAGAATAATCACTATTAAATATGGTCCAAAGAACCATATTTTGATCAGATTCACGCTAATGGCAATGGCGGCAAAAGCATGCACAGGACCAAGCGGGGACAGCGCCCAAGAGTTAACACGCCGGTCTTTAGTGCGAAATACACCACGTGTTTTGGCTCCATTGTTAACTGGGGTGCGGGAACTTATGCAAGCTGCCTTCGCTCATTCATGAACATACAGGACCCTTTTTATTATCTTTTGAATGCGTGTCATTGGTTGTTATATTGTGTTGAGCTTACGTCATGTGACTGCCTTGGAGATTGATTGGCTGGTGTCATATAGCCATCACCTCCCGCTGTAAACCCCTGTTTTGCAACTATAAAATAAACAAGGAAGCCTGAGACCGGCACTTTTGACCAGTGATAGTGAAACCGCCTCCGTCTTAATCACTGGTTGATATCTAGCACTCTTGGATTTCCTCATACAAAGAGCTGAATACCATACCATCAGTACAATGGGGTAATATTAAGAATTCCGACACCATCTACCTCACTGCACTCCAGAAATCAGTCTGAAAAGGAAATTGTACAGCATATTACAGCGCACACATGCAATGATGACATTTGAATCCTGCAAGTCTATTTAAAAGCACATGAACATTTCAAACAAAAATATCGGGAGTTAGTTACACCATATGGCCATAAAGTGCTTAAGCCCACTACTGTGCCAATTCAGTGGGTCCTACACTAACCATAGAATGGGAGATCCTGTCTCTTAACCATGGGAGCAATACTCTACTCTTTATGGGAGAACTGAAAGAACTCTTATGACACAGATTAGAGGTGATGAGGGTATTTGTCGGAAAAGGAAATTGAGCGCTGCACTCTGGGTGCAGTAAAGATATGGAAAAGAGGGCATTTGGATAGGGCTGGCTACAGAAATGATAAAGAACTGCGGTAAATGTGTTCATTCTTCCAATGCTGGAGAGTCAGACAGTTCGCATCTCCCATTTGTGGTGGTCCTCTCCCCAGATCAGACCATTCTGGAAGTTCATCTTCCAATTAAGCCACCTAACCACAGGTAAACTATAGCCGGAAGTAGCTCTTCCATCCATGATCCCAGGATCTATCAAGAGGTCTCTTTCAATTGCTGGATGTGCTCTGATCGCCAGGCATTGGAAATCCTCCACTATCAGGGAATTGGTAAGCAAATGGAACCATATTAGGATGGAGGAGATACTTGTCGATGTCACTGAAAGAGTTACGAAATTTAGAGACTTTGGCGTTGATGAAATTTTCCACATCACTCAAACTACTGACCATCTTTTCACCTCTTAGCTCAAGTTGGTCACAACCCCTCGCTGGACTCTTTTTACCCCCTTTGTTCTCATTACCTTGCTCACTTCTTTTTTGCGCTCCAACTTAAAATAAATGTGGCCTCCCATCGTGGTTAATCCAGTCTCCCGTAGATATTTTCCTTTAGGAAACCGTGTCCTCACTACCACAGAATTGGAGCCTGGTCTGAAACCGGAGCACGTCTTCCCCAGCCTAGTCAACCCCTTATGCATTCCTGTTGATGTTCAAGAGGTAACCTGGGCCTGCTACCTTTCGGCAGGCTAATATTACCTCCTCTGGACCAAGCCAGTGTTAGTTGGATGACACTGATGTGTTCAAGGGTTCATTCTCGTACAACACTGAGTACTGATGTTATTCAAATTTCAGTTAAAATGAAATAAGTACAGAGAGTCAACTCAGACCACGAGGTGCACAACAGCACTTTTTAGGGTTGCTAAACTTGGCAATGATGTCCATGATATAGATTATGGAAGAGTAGAATACTCTTAGCTGTTGAGGTTCCAGTAAGCACCCAAAGCACAAGATCCTCTTTTGAACAATGTACCAAGCCTAAGTGTAAAACGATGGCAACTACTTCCATCCTGCTCTTTGTAGACTCCATTAATGGGATGTGGGACTTGCTCAAAAGAATTCCCCAAGGACATTTCACGCAAACACATTTCCAAAACACTGGTTCGCAAATTGTAAATAAAACGCTAACATTTTATGAGCATTCCCGAATGGGAAACATTTCCTGACACCGATTCTGATTCATGTAGCCAATAGCACTTTGTAGATCACCGATGGCTCAACAATGGACCAAAACATTTCAAAATACAAAAAAGACACACCTGAACATATAGTGGTAAACCCAGCCAAACAATAATATTTTACATTCAAACACAGAGAACACCATCTACTAGCCAAATCTGGGATAATTTCATTTCATTTCCTGGAAGTTAACGATCCGTGGATAGCTGTACGTCATTGAATAACCCTGCATCTGAGAACTGCAAGCCAAAGTCTCAACACTGCCCTCTCCATCAACCTGAGCCCACTGTAGTCGTGACTATACACCCTGGAACATTGGTAGGTGGTTGCACAGCACAAAGTCATGTGATAATGGGTTGCCGTACCGGTGAATATTTAATGGTCCATTTAAAAAGGCATTACGTCACTGGGTGCATTGTCAATTTCAGCATGGGGAAAGTGCTTCTAGTACAGGATTGTCATTTCGTGTTGCTGGAAGCTGCTCTTGCATCTTTCTTGGATATGACATGCATTTACTTAGAGAACAAGGTTGCCAACCGCCAGTAAATTTACTGACAATTTGTAAAAATCAGTGATTTTTATAACGGTCTATAAATATCCGGGTCTGAGGATTTGTTATGCTGTGCTGACTTTTTAAGTGTAAACCAGGCAAACTACTTGATATGGGTATTGTCAGTGTTTCCATGTTGTCTTTAAATATCAATCTTAGTTTTTAATAGGAGTTCTGTTATTTTTCAGGTTGCCAGTAAAACATGTGCTCCGCCAGTAAATTTCCCAGGTTTTGCCAGTACAAAATGCTGCGGGAGGTTGGCAAGACCAATCCAGTTGTTGGAAAAAGGTAATCAATATTCTTTGCAGGGTTTTTAGCAAACTTTGCTGCCGATTCTAACCTTTTTTGCTCTGAATAGCCATTTCACCATGTCATTTGCAGACTGATTCTGAATGAGAAGGTCTGGTTCATTAGAATCACCTGCTGCACTCCAAAATATTCTGAAAAAAATCTACAGGATCTGCACCCTACCAGAAGTATTTAATTTAGGGATTAGCTCACGAAAACTGAAATTCCTATTGTAGGGTGTGCCTAAAATTTGACTCGTAACTTGAAGTGAGCCATTTACACGAGCAGTAAAATTACATTTCTGGGGAGGCTCTGTACACCATCAGTGTACAGAAGGTCTCCAGGTTGCCATACTGCATTGATTTTTTGCAGAAAATGACAGAGGATTTAAATTGAAAAGAAAATGTCATTTTTAATACCATTACATTGCAATGTGAATGTGTAGCAATTGTAAATTCCATTTTTTTTTGCCTTTTTTCCCCCCAAGAAAGTAGTTATCCTTTAAGTCACTTCAATAGCGTTATGTGGAGATGACAGCTCTGAGGCGGACTTGCAGTGAATTTGTTTTAATGTCACAGGCCTGACTGAAGTGTGTGTGTACTGCAGGTACATTTAGGTCAAAAGACTTGCCATCTCTTGTGATTCAATGCATTTTGAGATTCACTTCTTTTAAGAGCAAAAGGGAAAAAGCTTACAACCCCCCCACACGTCAGCCCTTAATTCTGGTTCAGTTAATCTGACCACCACAATATCTTCCACCTAGTTCCTTGCATTTCCATTGGCATATAAATCTACCAACCCTTGCCATGTATGCACGGTGGTCTCCTCCCATCCCACCCCCAAGGGACCACTTCTTATTGAACATTTTGAAATATTTGTACCCTCACTTTCTGTTCTAGTGAGAATGGTTTTTGCTAGACAGGAATTTTTCCTCCTCTTCATGAGAATTCAGGTTGTGGGCAGACCCTTGGCATCCTCACAATGCAGGACTGCAGGCCCTGCATTGTACATGGGGAAGTCACAGTGCCTGTGACCAATGAAGCAGAGGAGACGAGACTTTGGGGCACCAGTGACACAGTTGAAGGGGGATGGAATACAAGTATATTCCCTTGCTTGTATACTAATATAGCGCCGTAAATTTATGCAGCACTATACATATAGTATACATTCACATCAGTCCCTGCCCTCAAGGATTTTACAATCTAAGGTCCCTAACTGACATTCATACATACCCATACTAGGGACAATTTAGACAGGAGCAATTAACCTACCATCATGTCTTTGGAGTGGAGTGTGGGAGGAAACCAGAGTACCCGGAGGAAACCTATACAGGCCCAGGGAGAACATGTAGTGTCGTGGTTGGGATTCGAACCAATGACCCTAGTGCTACTACGAGGCAGAAGTGATACCACCTAACCACTGTGTCGCCCCAAACACTTTTGAAAAATGTCAACTTTGATTACACTTAAACCCTTTTGCTGCCAGGTCCGTTTGTTGTATGGAACAATGGGGGGTGTTTACACGCATTCCCATTGGCTACAGCCACCTGGATTGTATGAAAAATCTGACAAGCAGATGGAAACTCTCAGGCAGCTGCCGCCAGATTGCTTCCACACAACCCCAGTAAAGGTGCTGCGCCCCCATCACGTATCCCGGGCTTCGCTTGCCCATTTGCAGGCCCGGGACTGACATAGTGGGTGCCGCCAGGTAGAGGGGAGACACGTCCGCTCTCCTTCCCTCCTTGTTGCGGACCCGAAAAGCAACACGTTTGATGTCACTTCTGGGTCAGCCTCTCAGTGTCCCCGGCCAGGATGGAAAGTACTGCAATGTGATGTGCATTACATTACAGTCAATGGAGCCCAGAGGATACATGCAGGGTCTTTTAGACCCTGCATGTCTCATTAAAGAGAACCTGTCACCTAAAAAACCATCACAATGGACAGTGGTCTCCAAAATGTGGCCCGGATGCGGCACTTTGCTTGCTTTTATCTGGCCCTTGGGGCATTAATCCCCACACTGTCAGCAACAGTAGGGCATAGTTCTTGCTATGGACACCAATGATGGGGCGCTATTCCTCCCACAGACACAAATTATGGGGCACTATTCCTCCCACCAATGAGGAGGCACCATTCCTCCCACTGACACCAATGATGGGTCACTATTCTTCCCATTGATACGAACAATGGGCCACTATTACTCCCCCTAATACCAATTATGGGGCATGGTTTACTTCCTAGAATGCCAGGACATGGTCTACTTCCACTAGGGACAGTGCAGCCCCCCCTAAAGTTTTGAATGGCCCTTTTTTTAGAAAGTTGAGACCCCAAACAGACTTTGTCCCCTACGTGAGGGGGGGGGGGGAGTTTTTTTTTTAATAGTAAAAAATTTAAAGCTACACCCAAGCACATAAAATCCCCCCAAAGAATTTGAGACTTCCCCCACCCCCACAAATGCACGAAATGTAAACAAATGCGTCGGTCCGCCTATGCATGAAAACGTTGATTGCGATACAAGTTACATATTGCCGCGCACGCCGGAACAAGAGCAATATTTCTAGCACCAGACCTCCACTGTAAATACTAAACTCAACCTACAGGGGGCTTTTAAAGCATCGCCTATAGTAAATATAGGGTACTGAAGCGTGTCACCATTTCAAAGGTTCATGCAATTTCATGGTTTGACATGTTGGGTATCTATTTACTCGGTGCAACCTCGTCTTTTAGAGTTTACCAAACAATTGGGTAATTTGTTAGGTTTCTGTGCCCTAAAATTAACTTTAGTGCATTTTCTACTGGAATTGGGCGTCTAGACTTTTGTGGCGATATCACGTGACATAAAAAAAAAAATTGGAATTACCACTATTTTATTCTCTAGGGCAGGGATATGCAATTAGCAGACCTCCAGCTGTTGCGGAACTACAAGTCCCATGAGGCACAGCAAGACTGACAGTCACAAGCATGAAACCCAGAGGCAGAAGCATGATGGGAATTGTAGTTTTGCAACAGCTGGAGGTCTGCTAATTGCATATCCCTGCTCTAGGGTGTCTGCTTTCAGAAAATATAGAACGTTTTGGGGTTTTATGCATACCTCCCAACTGTCCCTCATTTCGAGGGACTGTCCCTGATTGCTCTTCATTTGTCCCCTCATTTTGGTCTGATGTGCATTTTATATATAGGAATATGCACTATTTATCTATTAAAAAGTGTTTTACAATGCTAAACCTGTCATCCAATTTCTAAATTGCTGCATTTGTACATTCAAAAGCCAATATAAAGGAATAGTAGTGGGGAAAAAAAAAAAAAAAAAAAAAAAATTGTATTTGTTGGTTTAACTAATAATTTTTTTTCTATAAGCCTCCTTTAAGAGGGCGTGGTAGGGGGTGTGTCCTAGGCCTACATACTTTTGCTAATAGGTGTCCCTCGTTCCCAACTCAGAAAGTTGGGCGGTAGGTTTTATGTAATCTTCAGGCCTAAAAATAATTTAAGCATGTATGCAAAAAACAGCACTGCAGTGAAAGGGTTAATCACTTTCAAAGATGAATTCTGATCATACATCATTGGTATACAAAAAGCATAGCGATGCCGATTGTATAAGGAAGCAAGATTGCCATCACAGACAATGAGCGGCTTACTCAACCCAGTTTTCTCTGATCAGCCCTGAGGAATGTCACTCTGCAGCAGGAAGGGCCATAATTACAGAGCAATGTCAGTCAAAGGAGAGTCTGCTTTTACAAGATTCTTTACTGTTTACTTATCTGCTTTCGCAGGCATGTGGGACATGCACACAGCAGGGGAGGTCACCATTTTAAAACAACCCCTAGCATTAGCTGCACATGAATGGGGGAGGGGGGTGCCCCTACCTCCTAAAGCCAGGAATAAAAAAATAAAAATAAATTACTTTTGATACCCTATGGTGGTTAGAGAATATGCACTTTACCAGGGGCACAATAGTCCTAGAGTGAGTATACAGTTGTGCTCAAAAGTTTGCATACCCTTTCCAAAAAATTGTGAAATTTTGGCATTAGTCTTGAAAATATGACTGATCATGCCAAAAAAAAAAAAAAGGCTTATTTAAGGATAGTTACCACATGAAGCCATTTATCAGTTTTTTTGGCTCCTTTTAAAATCATAACAGAAATCAACCAAATGGCCTTGATAAAAAAAAAAAAAAAAGTTTACATACCCAGGAATTGGTATAGACACAGAAGGTGGCACACAGGTTAAATGACAATTAAAAGGTTAATTTCTCACATTTGTGGTTAGCAAAAAGTAAGCAATTTGGCTTTTTTTGCAAACGTACAAATCCAAAATTATATATATATATATATACATACATACATACATACATACATACATACATACATACATACATACATACATACACACACACACACACCACACACACACACACACACACCCCCAACATTTCTTTCCATCAGTTTTGGCCAATTTATATTCCTCCTCTTTTTTTTTTACCAAAAATATCGCATTTGGCGCTTGATTGGTTTACACAAAAATTGCCGCGTTTACAGACGATGAGAATTCATTTGCTGGGGTTTTTATTTATTTATTTTTATTAGTAATGGCGGCGATCTGCGATTTTTAGCGGTACTGCGATATTGCAGCGGACGCGTCGGACCATTTTGACACTTTTTTGGGACCATTGGCATTTATACAGTGATCAGTGCTATAAAAATGCACCGATTACTGTGTAAATGTCATTGGCAGTGAAGGGGTTAACCTGCAGGGGGCGCTCTAAGGGTTAACTGTGTTCCCTGGGCGTGTTCTAACTGTATGTGGGCTGCCCTGGCTGGGGGAAGGGGAGGATCACGGCTTCCATATAGAGGAAGCCTGTGATCAGCAGCCTTCCCCCTTCAACAGAACAGAGATCCGTGTTTACATACACGAACCACAGTTCTTTCACTGCGGGGGTTCCATTGTGGGTAGCCGGCGGCGATTGAGTCCGCCGCACCTGCTCCCTGGCCCCCCCCTCCCGGACACAGTGAGCGCACCTCCAGCGGCGCGCACGCGCTCACAGCACTAGTTATCGCAGCCGCTGTCGTATGACGGCAGTTTGAGATAACGAGCCACTCTGTCGCCTTCAGACTGCAGTCGGCAAGTGGTTAAGCCATGGGGAGCAGAAAAGAACAGTCAAAAGACCTGCATAACAAAGTAATGGAACTTTATAAAGATGGAAAAAAGGGGAGATGTCAGGGATCCCTTGAGACAAGTAAAAAGGGACTGAGGGCACAGATTCCCCAAGTCCCTTTCTCTGCAGCCTCAGCTGCATTGAAGATGAATGGACAGGAGACAGCGGCCCCCATTCATTCATAAACTGAAGCATTGTAAACACAGTTTACGATGCTCAAGTGACATTTATGGACAGAGTCCATGATCACTGAGTGTTCATTTGGAAAAAGGAGCAGGTAAATGACAGATTTACCGGCTCCTTCCTCCACTCTCCATCCTGACAGATCCAGGACGAGGGGGGACTGCAGGAGCATGAAGAGGGACCGGAGGAGCACGGAGGGGAACCAGAGGACACAGGGGATAGTCAGGGGGTGTTACAATCACCAATCTCCCTGTATACATTCAGCTGCTTTAATGAAATGTATACAGGGAGATTGGTGATTGTACCCCCCCCCCCCCCATCACCCCAGGTATCAGGTCAAGCATCGGAGCAATTTGGACTTATTGCTTTCTTCAACAATGACTTTCTTCTTGCCACTCTTCCATAAAGGCCAGATTTGTGGAGAGCACGACTAATGGTTGTCCTGTGTACAGATTCTCCCACCTGAGCTGTGGATCTTTGCAGCTCCTCCAGACTTACCATGGGCCTCTTGGCTGCCTCTCTTATGAATGCTCTCCTAGCCCGGCCTGTCAGTAGGTGGACGGCCATGTCTTGGTAGGTTTGCAGTTGTGCCTACTCTCTCCATTTTTGATGAGATGTTCAAAGCTTGGGTTTTTTTTTTAGAACCTAAACTTCTCCATAACTTTATCCCTGACCTGTCTGGTGTGTTCCTTGGCCTTCATGATGCTGTTTGTTCACTAAGGTTCTCTAAAAAACTTCTGAAGGCTTCACAGAACAGCTGTATTCATACTGAGATTAAATTACACACAGATGGACTCTGTGTCGCGGCTCCGGCCAGTCACAGCGTCGGAAGGAAGAGGGGCAGAAGATGGACACTGCCTGCACAGGGGACATCGCTGGACGTCGCAGGCTTCGTTTGCAGGTAAGAGGCACATAATGGGCTACTATGCGATGCATTATTGCCCATTATGCTTCTGCATTACTGGGGAACATAGGAAGTAAACCCCATCTGGGTTTACTTCCTCTTTAATATATTCATCTACCTAGATAAACTACAATCTATGAGAGAACACCCACACAACCAGGGCAAGGCTTTGGGTGGTCCACCAGCCTACCAATTTATCACAAAGAGTGATTAACCCAAGGAGTTTTGCACAAATGCACCCCCCCCACCCTCTGTCCCCCCAAAAGAGGGACATCTTTGAGAAAAAAATAAATATTTAGGCGAAGAGGGCACAGCCTTACCACACATACTAATGCAAAAAAACAAAAAAAACACATATGCCCACTAAGGAGGGGGGAGCGATAATGGGTCGAGCACATTCTACAGGGGTTTTACGCTTGGTTCTCACTTGCCGAACTTCAAAGTTGCGCGATTTTCAGTGGTACTTTTGAGTCTGACTTTGATAAGACTTTTACACTCGGGCATTGAAGCCATGTCAAGGTCAGATCAAGGTAGTGCAGGAACCTTTTCTGAAGTTGCAGTGACTTGGGTAGTGTCATAGGGATAGGCTCACGTAGAGATCTATGGCATTTCACATGCCATGCGACATTGGGTCCCACAAGTCGGATATGGAGAGTGAGCTATATTACCGTCATCTACTCTGTTGAAAATCAAAGCCATTTTGGATTTGGGGGGGGGGGGGGGGGTTGTATTTTTAATTTAGATTTTGTTTTAAATGACTCAAATAATGATTCCATGTTACATTCAGGTATAACACATAGAAGGATGTTCTACACACAGGTTTAGATAAAATTCAGGCTCACATATATGTGTTCGTGCCTGGGGTCCGGTGCGAGTCTGTTCACTGGTTCAGGTCCGAATTTAGACCTGAACCAGACCCAAACACGCACAGGAGCCTTTTTCAATCTGGACTACAGCCGCCTCGGATTGAGAGCCGGTCACGCTCGCCTGTCATGCGAATTGGATGCGGGGAAACCCTCATTCAATTTGCATGCGTGAGCCCAGCCTAATTGAACAAGCTGAACTTAGAAGTTGGGTTCACACTGCTGCGCAACATCGCATGCGATTCGCATCACATTGTTGTGCGATGTCTGTGCAATGCGAATTCAGCCATACAGACTGTATGGCTGAATTTGCATCGCATTCAGCCCAAAGTCGTGCAGGACGCTTTTTTTGGGTTAACGCCAGAATCAGATCGCATGGGTGTTAATCTGATTCCTGTCCAAATTGACAGTTCGCACGGCAATATGCGAACCGATCTGGGGGTGTCATTAACCAGCAGTTCGCATAAGGCAGTGTGAACTGCCTAGGAGTCAGGGGCGACGCAGGAATCACAACAGCGTAAACCAAGCCAGAAGCTGATTGGCTACCATGCACAGCTGCATCAGATTCTGAGTGCTCCAGTTTTAGTAAATACAGTATTTTAAGAAAAAAAAAAAAATTTAGTCAAGGAATTTCTAGTTAAATACAAAAAAAAAAAAAAAACCAAAAACAAGAAAAAAATAAAAATAAAATTAAACTAAAAAAAAAAAAAAAAAAAAAAAAACACTAGCAATATAGCTTAGGCTTGGTTCACACTCAGGATCCGACTTGCGAGACCCAATGTATGTAGGATAAAAGGGAGTTAAAAGCGAAGTTCCACCCAACTTTACTACTTGGTCTTAAAAACGAAAGACCACCCCTCCACCAGTTTTTGGATAAACATTTTATTTTTTTTTCTTACCTTTGTAGTAAAAAGGTGAACTTCCATCCCAGCCTCGCCGTGGCCATGTACGTCATTTCTTCTTCTGGCCTCTGCTCCTCCTCCTTAAACCCCCCCCCCCCCCCATGTGCATTAGGAAACCGGCTGGCAAGGTTCCACTCCTGGTTTCCCTTCGTTACAATGGCAGCGCCTGCACCGGATGGACGGATCGACCTTGGGGTGCCAACGTCGTGGGCTCCCTGGACAGGTAAGTGTCCTTAGCGGCAAAGTAAGCAGCTACAGTGTTTGTAGTTGCCAATATAAAAAAAAAATCCATTGCCAATACAGGATTAAACGTGCTGCCCCCTGAAGACAAAAGACAGACAGGTTTGCTTCCAAATGGAGGACTAAGGGTTCTTTCACACATGGCTGTCCATTTTCAAGGACCCAGCTTGCTCAGCAGGGATCGTTCCGCCGAGCCGGCGAATGACAGAGCCGGGTCTGCTCACTGTGTTGAGAAGGACCTGTCCGAGCCCCAATGTCCTCTATGGGGGTTTCCACCCGATTTAGCAGAGTAGATGTCAGCAAACATCCATCGCTCCATAGGAGGTGAAGGCGCGTCCGTTCAGGTCCACCTGAAAAAGCGGGCAGACGCACCTGAACAGTCCGCATGTGTGGCCTTGCAAACACAAAATACTGAACTGAGCAGGTCCATAACATGTATGCCAGCCCCAGGACCCCATGGCCTGATGGAGGAATATTGCCTAAACATCTAAGACTCCATTCACATCTAGGCGTTGCTATTTTACAGGCGTTTTGGACTTCAAAAAGGTCACCAATTTAAAAGAATTAAAACGCCTGTAAATCGCTCAAAAAGCAGCTCATGTACTTTGAGCGATGGGCGTTTTGCTTTAGGCAACAGAACGCTCAGATGTGAACAGGGGTCATTGAAATTAATGGTATTGGTCTTGCTAGGCATTTTTACAACTGAAGCTTAGAGTAGAAAAACGCCTAAATGTGATCAGAGCATTACACCCCTTGGAGTTGGCAAACAAACTGTTTAACTTTGCAATGGAAGTTGCACTTGCAAGGGAATTTGCCCCAGAACTTAGTGAATTTCACAGACTTTACAAAGCATACCCAATCAGGTGCAAGGAAAATAAACCAAAACAGCGCTTACGCATGATTGGATGATGGAAGTCAGCAGAGGTTCACCTCATTCACCTAGCTGTGGGGTAAATTTCCTTGAAAAGCGAACAGTCTATTTGCATTTTGTAAATCACCCACTTTGCCGCTTTTGCTTTCTCTGGCGTTATCAGCCACGCAGACTTCAGGACAGTTTGGGACTGGCAGGATGCCACATGACCCATGGATTTTGCCCAGGATAACCGTTCTGTGTAGCTGCCAGCTTTTTTTTTATCAGAACATTGTCTTAAATGAAGAGCAAATGATTAAGCTTAAATGGACATCATTAAAAATGGGGGAGGGAGGAATTTCTGTAGCCTGAATCTGTTGCTGAAGTGCAAGGCCCCACTCACATGGCCTCCTGCGGTTGTTTTATTTAAATGAATGAGAAACGGACCTGGGAAAGCTAGCGTTTCTCATGCATATGTATCTGTTCTTACATATAAATCAGTTTGCATGCCTTTAGGTGTTCCATGCAGCCATCAAGCATTCAGATGACTAATCTGTCCCTGGATGTGCAGATTTCTAGTTTATTCTAAAGACAATGAACCTAAACGTCTATGGACACAAGTAAATTGCACAGTGTGCATTAGAAAAAGGATTACAGGCATTTACAGTTGTGCTCATAAGTTTACATACCCTGGCAGAATTTATGATTTCTTGCCCATTTCAGAGAATATGAATGATAAAAACATTTTTCACTCATGGTTCGTGTTTGGCTGAAGTCATTTATAATCAACTGTTTACTCTTTAAATCATGACAACAGAAACTACCCAAATGACCCTGATCAAAAAAAGTTTACATGCCCTGGTGATTTTGGCCTGATAACATGCACACAAGTTGACACAAAGGGGTTTGATTGGCTATTAAAGGTAACCATCCTCACCTGTGATCGGTTTGCTTGTAGTGTGTGTGTGTGTGTGCGTGTGCGTGTGCGTGTGTGTGTGTGTGTGTGTGTGCGTGTGTGTGTGTGCATGTATAAAAGGTCAATGAGTTTGACTCCTGACAGACCCTTGCATCTTTCATCCAGTGCTGCACTGACCTTTCTGGATTCTGAGTCATGGGGAAAGCAAAAGAATTGTCAAAGGATCTGTGGGAAAAGGTAGTTTAACTGTATAAAAACAGGAAAGGGATATTAAAAGATATCCAAGGAATTGAGAATGCCAATCAGCAGTGTTCAAACTCTAATCAGGAAGTGGAAAATGAGGGGTTCTGTTGAAACCAAACCATGGTCAGGTAGACCAACTAAAATTTCAGCCACAACTGGCAAGAAAATTGTTCAGGATGCAAAGAAAAACGCAAGACAGCATTCTCTGAAAACATGTGGTGTGGCCGTTTCAAGATGCACAATAAGGAGGCACTTGAAAAAAGATGAACTGCATGGTCGAGTCGCCAGAAAGCCATTACTACACAAATGCCACAAAATATCCCGCTTACAATACGCCAAACAGCACAGAGACAAGCCTCAAACCTTCTGGCACAAAGTGATTTGGAGAGAGGAGACCAAAATTTAGCTTTTTGGCCACAACCATAAACTCTACATTTGGAGAGGAGTCAACAAGGCCTGTGAAACACGGAGGTGGATCGCTGATTTTTGGAAATTTGGTCAAAAATGTATGGCAAGATGTATGCAGTATGTCATCAAAAAATTCCTAGAGGAACTTTTGAATTCATCAGCCAGGAAGCTGCACATGAGACGTACTTAGACTTTCCAACATGACAATGATCCAAAACATAAGGCCAAGTCGACCTGTCATTGGCTACAGTAGAATAAAGTGAAGGTTCTGGAGTGGCCATCTCAGTCTCCTGACCTCAATATCATTGAGCCACTCTGGGGAGATCTCAAATGTGCAGTTCATGCAAGACAGCCCAAGAATTTCCAGAAACTGGAGGCTTTTTGCCAAGAGGAATGGGCAGCTTTACCATCTGAGAAGATAAAGAGCTTCATCCACAAATACCACAAAAGACTTCAAGCTCTCATTGATGTTACACAGTATTAAGAACCGGGGTAGGTAAACTTTTGATCAGGGTCATTTGGGTAGTTTCTGTTATTAGGATTTAGAAAGCGTAAAACAGTTGATTAATAATAAATGGCTTCAGCCAAACACTAACCATGAGTGAAAAAGGTTTTTGTGTTATTAATATTCTCTGAAAAATGGCCAAGAAATCATAAATTCTGCCAGGGCATGTAAACTTATGAGCACAATTGTATGTGTTTAGAAATATCCGATATACACATATAATCACATGTACAGTATGTATAGGCCCATGTGAATTGGGCCCAATGACAGGGCTGGTGCAAGGAATTTTGTCATCCTAGGAGGAACCTCATTTTACCACCCCTCTTGGCTCCACCCACTTTGCCCTGCCCATGTATAAGGTGGAGGTGACGGGGATGGGGTTTTTTTTTTTTTTTTTTTTGAGGAGCCTCTCCACCTATTTCTTCAGCCATGGTCCTCATCTGTGCCTCTGGACCCAGCCTGAAAACAAATCGTGGCAATATAGCACCCATTTACATCACAGACCTCTTTGCATCCAAGTCCCCCAATTTACATCACAGCTCCTTTACCTCAATGCCCCCCCCCCTTGCACATCACAGTCCTTACATTACAGACCCTCCCCCTTTACATCAATGCCCTCAGCTCTCCTTCACAGCCCCCCCTCGTAACCCAGTCCCCTTTACAACCCACCTTTACTTGCACCCCAGTCCCCTTCACAGCTGCTCCCCTTACTTGCACTGCTGAACTCTGCAAAGCCCCACTACTTGTATCCCAGTCCCATTAACAGCCCCCCTCCCTGCATCCCAGTCCTCTCCACAGCCCCCCTCCTCCAATTAACACAGTCACCTTTATGTGTGAATGCCTCCTCCCTTACCTTACACAGCAGGTAGAAGACAGAGGATGCGGCATGTCCAACAGACAGATTGGTTGCTAGGACCGCCGCTTCCAACAAATCAGGCAATTTAACTTGAAAAGTTGGGACAACTCCTGCCTTTAGCTCGGACATTGCCTTCATTACCAGGATGCATCATGTGGAGCACCCTCCACATGGGGGTGGCTATAGTGCTGTCCAGTGACTAATGACATAACATGCCAGGTTGCATAGCAGCTTCATGCCAGTCATGACTCTCCTGCGATGGCATGAATGCAGAACAGTGACGGATCAACAGCGGCCGGGCGTCTGCCTAGTGGTAGAGCCAGCCCTGCCTAATGGTGGGTTATTGCCTGTGTGAATGGGGCCTACCAGTATAAGGACTTTACGCAGTCCATGGACTGGTGTTTTTCTGCACTGGATAAATCCCAGTCACTGCTGGGAAGAGAAGGTCATACATTTTTTTTTTAACAAAAAAAAAGGCTGAAAGCCAGCAGGAGGGGGAGAAACTGGCTTTCAGCTGCAGCAGAGTCGCACAGGGCATCCTTCTGCAATTGCCCCCCCCCCCGCACCAATTCTCCCTGCTGTATGGGCCCCCCCTGTGTGTCTGGGTCCCCTACAGGAGAACTGGTGGTTCCCCCCCCCCCTATAAGCGGCGGCCCTGCTAGTACACACAATGAGAGCAAATGGTTGTTTGTTTTTGCATTCCAATCTCATATCGAAAATAAAGAGGTTACTAAAGTTACGAAAATTCTCGTATGACAGAATAAAAATTTGGAAGTAATGTAATGTGTTGTATTGAATTTGTATTTTCGGACAACTGCACTGATTGAATGAAAATCGTACGAGAAAATTTTTCGTGCTTGTTCCATCGGATAATATCACATGAATTATCGTGATCGGCTCTCGAAAGCTCTGTACCAACGATCAGATCATAAAATTGCTTAGAAAGCGGCATTTTTCATGTGTATGGGCCTTAAGGCTGGCCATACATGACTCATGAACAGATTCCTCCCTCCACACATTTGAGGTGGATGGGGAAATCCTCCCCAACTGTGCTTCTGTAGTCTGACAGTAAGACTGCCCTCCCCCTGATGTCAGAATACACTGATCAGCACTGCAGCTCATTGGCTACATGCGTTGATTGAATTCAGTTCGCCAGCACGACCACTTGACAGAAGCTGGTCTAAAGACTGGCATCTGTTGAACAGAGGGCTACACATGCTTGGAAATTTTGATCCATGTATGGCCGGCTTTAGATACTCAAGCCACATAACATAGCTCCCAACTGTCCCTGATTTTGAGGGACCATCTCGGATTTGGAACAAAGTCCCTCTTTTCTCCTCATTTGTTCCCAATATTGGTCTGATCTATATAGTTGTATATAAAAATGCATCTGTTATCTTTCAAAAAAAGTGTTTCCCAGGGCTAAACCTTTCATCCAATTTCTAAATTGCTGCATTTGTAAATTTCAAAAACACACTATAAAAAAAAAAAAAAAAAAAAAAAAAAAAAAAAAAAAAAGAAAGACACTTGTGGGTTTCAATTTTGGTCTTGTGTAGAATTCTCCTTTAAGGGGTGTGTCCTATGCCTACATACTTTTGCTAATAGGTACCCCTTGTTCCCATCTCACAAAGTTGGGAGGTATACATTACTAGTATAATCTCCCTCTTCAGATTAAACCAGTTCCCATAACAGTTACCATGTAGGCTCATTTACTGAAGTCATACTAGAACAAGTCAAACAAATTCTACCGTATCAGAAAAACTAGATGTAAACCACGCCAGTAAAAAAATTCAGAATTGTTAAAGTAGAACTATGGCTTCCCCTTATGTACTGCAGCACTGTATTACAAGTCCATCCGTGCAGTTTTTTTAGTCCCACAAATACCTGTTGATCCTGCCAGTGAAGTCCCCCTAATGCAGCTTCCTGTGATTGAGGTGGCAACCATGCTGCACTGCTCCTGAAATCAGAGCAGAGTTGCCACTCATGTAGTACCTGAAAAAGTTGCAGGGGGCATGGCTATCAGCATTGTCAGAGCGGATTCACAAGCCTGAAGACTGCCAATCTGCCCTGTTCAGGCACATTCTGTGATAAAGGTGTAGCACCCACAGGGATGCTGTTAATTCTAGTTTGCTGGGTGGTAACTACCCCGGCAAATTGTTACGGGATCTCCTGATTCAATGCCTAACTCTGGGTTTGATGCACCTCTCTCCTCTGCCACTGCGTGGCGATGTTACTTCTGGCATTGGAATGATACGAACTTGGAATATGAGTGGATAGGTTGATCCAGCCTATCGGCCGGGGTTTTCTTGGGCCCCATGGCCTGCTGGAAGATCCAATTTATTTAAGAGGAGTCAGGTGATCAAGGTCTGGTGTCACCTGGACGGCTGTCTGGGTGGACGTTTGTCAAAATCTCCCGGCAGCTAGGCCAGAAGCCTGAGGCCTATCCAGGCTGGTTGCTATGCAGGCTGAGGCCTACTCAGGACAAGGAGCAGCGTAGGGTTGGGGCTTCATGCCAGAAGCCTAACCAAGTTGCACGGGTTCGGCCAGCCGGAGAGCCCCTCTTTGTCAGAGGTGAAGAGACAGAGTTGCTAACGAGGGACAATCATTCCTGTCGCCAGAGGCAAAGCGTGAAGCAGGGTCAGAGGTAAAGGGTAAACTGTCGCCGTCAAGGGACAACACTCCTGTTATCAGAGGCCAGAGTTCAGTCAGAGTCCCAGAGCAGCTTTTTTCACTAACTGGGGACGGTGAAGAAGTTGGGAAAGTCTCAATGGAGACAAGCTAAGGACCCAGGAGGATAGCGGGGGGGGGAAGGAATGACACTTGCGAGAGAGTTCTGCAGGTTAGCTGAAGAGCCGAGTAAGGTCAGTGTGGGTGACACCCGGAGGATGCAGCAGTTGGATGTGTGAAGCTCAAGGGACCCGGTGGCACTGGGAGTCCAAGGAGTCTATTAAGAGACTGGGAGGTCAAAGTGAAGAAGCTGCAGCAGGAGGCTGCGAGATTGAGATCAGTACTGCACAACAGGGATACCAGGCTTAGTATGTGTGACCTGTGTTGAAGTCAAGTTACAAGTTCAGTTGCCGAAGGAAATAGCTGTCTTCCAGGTACAGTTCAGCTTTAAGGCCTTTGGAACAAAACTACTATTGTCTAAGTCTGTTAAGTGCTTTTACACCTGCTCAAAATGGGATCCTGGCCCTAAGGCACCATTCACACAGGGGCGACTGTCGCTCCGACTTGGGTAGCCTCAAGTCGCCCCAGGTCGCTTGACATCTGAAATCCCATTGAAATGAATGGGAGCCGTCTTAATGTACACTACTGAAGTCGGAACGACTTCAGAAAAGGTTCCTGTACTACTTCTAGGCGACTTCTATCCGACTTGTGCCCATAGAATTGAATAGTCGCCTCCAAGTCGGATCCCCCATCTAAATAAAAGCGACTTTGTAGTGAAAAGAATAGAATTTATTTTTAGGCAACCCCCTCCCTCCCTTTTCTGATTGGTCAAGGCAAAGTCGCCGGGAAAAAGTCGTGTTGTAAAGTCGCCTCAAGTCCCTGGAAGGCGCGCTGAAAGTCGCGCTGAAATTGCCTAGCAAAGTCGCGTCGAAGTTGGGTCGCCCCTGTGTGAATGCAGCCTTACCCTCTCTCCCCAGTTTTTAAGAGAAAAGAAATCTCTTTTGTTCTGCATCAGCAAAGTGTCTGGCGCCCAACTTACTATACACTACTCTACACCCACCATGCTTAGTGACCCACACTGAGATTGGAGAGCTCTCTGGGAGGTCACCACTAGGCCTCTAGGGGGTCATGGCCATGGCTTCAAAAAGGCATCACCACAATGTCCCTGCATGTCACATGCAATTCCAATGTAGTCTATAAAAACAGCTGTGCCGACACGAATCATGCAGGCACCATCCACTGCTGCCACCTTTAGGGCTCTTCCACACAGGAGGCTGGGGGGAGGGGGGGGGTTAGAGATGGGTAAAACAGTCTATGCTGTGGTTTGGTCACCCACCCGAGTTCTAACATTACAGCCTGACAGGGCAGTAACATGCCACGGCTGGGATGCTGATCCAACATCAGTGCCTCACAAATGCCCTTCTGGAAGAATGGTCAAACATTCCCATAGACACTCCTAAATCTTGTGGGACAGCCTTCCCAGAAGAGTTGAAACTGTTATAACTGCAAAGGGTGGGCCTACTCAGTATTGAACCCTACAGACTAAGACTGGGATGCCATTAAAGTTCATGTGCGTGTAAAGGCAGGCGTCCAAATACTTTTGGTAATATAGTGTATATAATCATTTTATCCAATGACAGATTTGCTTTAAAATCAAATGAAGAAACTTTAATCTTGGAAAAACTGACAATTTTGGCAATCAACGAGTCAAATATGATCAAAGATCTATTGCTGGTGACAGATACTACAATGTGAGGACAAATCAAGCAGTAACATGATGAGAAAACGATGCAATGAAGGATGAGATGAGCGGACTGTATTGAACATTTATTTTCATGCATTTACAGGTCTAGTCAAAAATTACACCGATATGAGTTTAACTCAGCAACATACGTTTCAGAAGCATCACAGTTAAAGACCATCTCTAACCCAAGAACCAAAAGCAATAGTATTGCAGCTGAATGGTCCTCAGATGTGGTGGCTGCATTCGTTCTCCATTTTCACACTTCCCCCGCCTTATTATCCCCAGCAATCCTGATATTAACACTTGCTGTCCTAGGGTGACTACCATACTGAGCAGCATTGTCACCCTAGGAAAGGGAGTATGCTCGGACACCAACAACATCCTATGTATATACGTGTGTGTGTGTGTGTGTGCACGCATGTACAGTTGTGCTCATAAGTTCTCAGATGGTAAAGCTGCCCATTCCTCTTGGCAAAAAGCCTCCAGTTCCTGGAAATTCTTGGGCTGTTTTGCATGAACTGCACGTTTGAGATCTCCCCAGAGTGACTCAATGATATTGAGGTCAGGAGAGTGAGATGGCCACTCCAGAACCTTCACTTTATTCTGCTGTAGCCAATGACAGGTCGACTTGGCCTTGTGTTTTGGATCATTGTCATGTTGGGATGTCCAAGTACGTCCCATGCGCAGCTTCCTGGCTGATGAATGCAAATGTTCCTCCAGTATTTTTTGATCACATACTGCATTTGTACTCGGAATCTTCAGAATGAAATGGTGAAACGTAATTAGACATAATTAAAAGGACAGAGACCTGAAGTGTGCAAGGACAGAGACCTGAAGTGTGCCGTGGTCATGAAGGTCAGTATGCCTTAAAGGGGGCAAAAAGACACGGATAGGAATAAGTGACAAAATTGTTTATTTAGCAAGACAGAAGCTAATCAACCAACCGAGCAAAAGCACTGGACATCTCGGAAAAAGGTTCGGGGATATATCTGACGTAACAAAAAGACTTCCACCTGCCTAATTTAAGGATTACGTGTGCGGGGACCCCTTGCTGAGAAGCAGCCGAAGCTGCACCAATTCTGAAAGAGTGACCTGAATACTGTTTGGGGTTTGCTCCCAGTCTAGACAGCAAAATCCATACGTGTTTGATGAATTGGCTAGTAGTGAGAGGGTTAACGGGAAACGGCAGAAGAGGTCCATCACTAGCTTTACCCTTAAGTTGAACCAATAGGGCCTCCAGCACCTTGACCGGACACCACGCTGTGTTGGTTTCAAAATACCTGACATCCGAGCCTCTACCTGCTTGACTATTCTTGCATGTATCTAAGTGTAACCTGAAATGACCCTGGTGTCTGGTGAGATGTTTTAATAAAATAGGCCGGGACCGAGAACCAGATATGGAAAACTCACTCGGCCTCAGGAACCCGTAGAATGCCAGGTAAATGGCTGACTTGATGATCAGGCTGGCATGTCCGCCGAAAGGAGCAGCGGAGAGCAAGTCAGACATATCACGAAACAGCTGCCCTGTGACCGGGCGTCTGCTAACTGTGGTAGGTGGGCAATTCTTTTGTAACCCCTTAAATATAGCCTTAACA
>BLSH010012269.1:1319988-1351521 GCA_018402905.1 Glandirana rugosa
CTATGGGGGAAGAGGTTTATATTTTTGTTGGATTTGTATTTTAGCAAAAAGTAAGAAGAAGAATAGTTCTTTTTTTTCAAAATTGTTGCTCATTTTTTTGTTTATAGCGGTGATCAGAAGTGACGCAGAGGTGATTAAATACCACCAAAAGAAAGCTCTATTTGTGGGGGAAAAAAGGGGACACAAATTTAGTTTGGGTACAACGTCCCACGACCGCACAATTGCCAGTTAAAGCGATACAGCGCCGAATCGCAAAAAGTGCTCTGGTCCGAACATGGGAAATCCTTCCGGGGCTGAAGTGGTTAAATATCTTATGGGCACACAGCCTGAAAAATCAGCAGAAATGGCAATCACAATAAGAAAAACTCCACATTAAGGTTGCTGAGTAATATTTGCACTTTTATCCTCTAATATCTCATGGAATCACTCACCTCTCAGATAAAGAGCAATGATTCTCCTGCAGTGTCTTCTGTATTGTGGATCAGACCTCTGATTGCACCACCTGTAGATGCCGGGTGGAGCCTGCCATGTGCCTGTAATGGGGCATTTATGCTGCATATGAACTAGTCAGGTTAGGTACTGATTTAACCACTTCAGCCCCAGAAGCTTTACACCCCTTCGTGACCAGGCTTTTTTTTTTGCGATGTAGCACTGCGTTACTTTAACTGACAATTGCGCGGTTGTGCGACGTTGTACCAAAATAAAATCGACATCCTTTTCCCCCACAAATAGAGCTTTCTTTTGGCGGTATTTGATCACCTTTGCGTCTTGTTTTTTTTTTTTTTTTGCGCAGTCAATTTTGAAAAAAAACAAACATTTTTTACTTTCTGCTATAAGGGCCAGATAACACCACATGCAGTCCAGTGTGCTTTTTTTCCTGCACCAAAAACGCATGGAAAGTAGGTTATCTGGTTTCCAATGGCACAGTTCATGCCAACGCAGTCAGTTCCAGGACGTTCCAGTTCGAGAAAAAGAAAGTAGAACATTTTGCATTTTTCCTGCATTGCACTGTACTGGAACGTGGAAAAACGTATCAAAAATGCACCGTAATGCACTGGAACACATCAAAAACACACCGGACCCCAGTACTATGAAAAAAAAAATACTATTTAAAAAGCATCTGGAATGCATCAAAAATACACCTGAATTCTATTCTATGCATTAAGATAAAAGTCCTTGTGTGTAGCAGCCCCCCAGCCCACCCTAAGGCCTCATACACACGGATGTTTTTTACCTCTGCGTTTTTTGCAGCTCTCCATGTTATTCAATGGCCCCATAAAAACGCTGATGTTTGAGCTGCAGATAACGTCGGCATTAGTGAGCTGAAAGTAGAACGGCCAGCGCGTTCCGATGCTGTAGCGCTATGGCATTATTGACGCTGAGCCGGTGAAACGCTCACTAACGCGCATTAACGCCGTAGTGACGTTAACCGGCGGTTCCAGGTTTAAAAATAGCAGATGAATGTATTTTTAAAAGAACGCCGACGCTCACTAACGCACATTAACCACTTCAGCCCTGGAAGGATTTCCCACTTTCGGACCAGAGCACTTTTTGCGATTCGGCGCTGCGTCGCTTTAACTGACAATTGCGCGGTCGTGCGACATTGTACCCAAACGAAATTTGCGTCCTTTTTTTCCCAAAAATAGAGCTTTCTTTTGGTGGTATTTGGTCCCCTCTGTGTCATTTCTGATCACCGCTATAAACAAAAGAAGAGCGACAATTTTGCAAAAAAAACCCAAATTTCTTACTTTTTGCTAAAATACAAATCCAAAAAAAAAATATAAAAAAACATTTTTTTTTCAACGGTTTTGGATGGTTTATATTCTTCCTATTTGTGATAAAAAAAATTTGCAATCGGCGTTCATTGAAAGTTGCCGCGTTTACGGATGATGAGAATTCATTTATGGGTTTTTTTTAAATTTTTTTATTTTTTACTAGTAATGGTGGCGATCTGCGATTTTTAGTGGTACTGCGATATTGGGGCAGACATGGACCATTTTGACACTTTTTTGGGACCATTGGCATTTATACAGCGATCAGTGCTTTAAAAATGCACTGATTATTGTGTAAATGCCATTGGCAGTGAAGGGGTTAACCTGCAGGGGGCGCTCTAAGGGTTAACTGTGTGTGGGCGCGTTCTAACTGTATGTGGGCTGGGCTGGCTGGGGGAAGGAGGTGATCACAGCTTCCATATAGACTGCAGGGATATGCAATTAGCGGACCTCCAGATGTTGCACAACTACAAATCCCATGAGGCATAGCAAGCCACAAGCATGACACCCAGAGGCAGAGGCATGATGGGACTTGTAGTTGTGCAACAGCTGGAGGTCCGCTAATTGCATATTCCTGATATAGAGGAAGGCTGTGATCACAGTCCTTCACCCTCTCACAGAATGGAGATCCGTGTTTACATGCACGGATCTCCGTTCTTTCACTGCGGGGGGGGGGCATCGCGGGTAGCCGGCGTAGATCGAGTCCGCCCTACACGCTCCCTGGCCCCCCAACCCGGACACAGTGAGCGCGCCTCCGGCGGCACGCGCACGCTCACAGTGCACGATCTGGCAGCCGCCGTCATATGATGGCGATTTGCCTAATAGAGCCATCTTGACGCCGTCAACCTGCTGTTGGTGGTCAGCAAGTGGTTAACGCTGATGCAAAACGCAGCCGAAATTGCGTTTTTCGCGCCGATTTTTCCCTGACGTCGGGCCCGACGTTACAGCTAATTTATTTAAAATGCGCGTGTGCATGGGGCCTAATACTTGCCGGAGCCCAATCTCTGTCCAGCGATGTCCATGAGTGCCTCAGCCGTCAAGATCTCTCCCTCCTGATTGGCTGAGACACAGCAGCGACGCCATTGGCTCCTTCTGTTGTCAATCAAAGTCAGCCAATCAGGAGAGAAAGGGGGTGGGGGCGAACCGCAGCTCTGTGTCTGAATGGACCTAGGTAGCTGCAGCTTGGCTCGGCTGCCCTCATAGCAAGCTGCTTGCTGTGGGGGCACTCGACAGGAGGGAGCGGCCAGGAGAGCCGAAGAAGAACCCAAGAAGAGCAGGATACAGGCTGCTCTGTGCAAAACCACTACACAGAGCAGGTAAGTAGGACATAAAAAACAGAGACTCTACAATCACTTTAACCACTTGCCGACCGCCGACCGCAGTCTGACGGCATCAATGTGGCTCATTAACGCAAACTGCCGTCTTATGATGGCGGCTGCGATAACTAGTGCTGTGAGCGCGCACGCGCTGCCGGAGGCACGCTCGCTCACTGTGTTGGGGGGGGAGCCAGGGAGCTGGTAGGGCGGACTCAATCGCCGCCGGCTATCCGCGATGGCCCCCCCGCAGTGAAAGAACGGAGGTCCGTGTAAGTAAACAGGGATCTCCGTTCCCATAGAGGTGGAAGGGCTGTGATCACAGCCTTCCTCTATATGGAAGCTGTGATCATCCCCTTCCCCCAGCCAGCCCAGCCCACATACAGTTAGAACACGCCCAGGGAACACAGTTAACCCTTAGAGCACCCCCTTCAGGTTAACCCTTTCACTGCCAATGGCATTTACACAGTAATCAGTGCACTTTTAGAGCACTGATCGCTGTATAAATGCCAATGGTCCCAAAAAAGTGTCAAAATGGTCCGCCATGTCTGCTGCAATATCGCAGTATCTCTAAAAATCGCAGATCGCCGCCATTACTAGTAAAAAAAAATTAAATAAATAAAAACCCAAGAAATGAATTCTCATCGTCCGTAAACGCGGCAACTTTTGCGCAAACTAATCAATAAACGCCGATTGCGATTTATTTTGCCACAATTATGAGGAAGAATATAAATCGGCCAAAACCGATGGAAAAAATGTTTTTTTATATTTTTGTTTTTGGATTTGTATTTTAGCAAAAAGTCAGAAATTTGAGGTTTTTTTGCAAAATTGTCGCTCTTCTTTTGTTTATAGCGGCGATCAGAAATGACGGTGATCAAATACCACCAAACAAAAGCTCTATTTGTGGGAAAAAAAAGGACGTAAATTTTGTTTGGGTACAACGTCGCACGACCGCACAATTGTCAGTTAAAGTGACGCAGTGCCGAATCACAAAAAGTGCTCTGGTCCTAAAGTGTGAAATCCTTCTGGGGCTGAAGTGGTTAAGTACACACACTATGTTGTCAAAAGTATTGGGACATGTTGTATCGTGTGTACAGAGAAGTTGGGCCAACAAGCTGTACGTGTAAAACAGGCATGCTCAGAAGTCAGGAACATCCGGAAGTGTGCGTTCGTGTAAACCTACCTTCCTAATTCACAAATCACATTCATCTGAGCTTCCTCTTTATACGCTCCTAACACGTCACTACATTCGGCTTGGTTGTACGATCACTTAGTGCACGTCAGCATGTGAGATACAACAGACAACATAAGTTTTGGACGTCTGGTCGTACGACCATCGCACCGCGTATATGAGGCTTTAGTCTGTAGGGTTCAATATTGAGGTGGCCCACCCTTTGCAGCTATAACAGCTTCAACTCTTCTGGGAAAGCTGTCCACAAGGTTTAGGAGTGTCTATGGGAATGTTTGACCGTTCTTCCAGAAGCCCATTTGTGAGCTCAGGCACTAATGTTGGACGAGAAGGCCTGGCTCACAGTCTCCAATTCATCCCAAAGGTGTTCTATTGGGTTGAGGTCAGGACTCTGTGCAGGCCAGTCAGGTTCCTTCACCCCAAACTCCCTCATCCATGTCTTTATGGACCTTGATTTGTGCATTGGTCCAAATCATTTGGTGGAGGGGGATTAGGGTGTTGGGGTTGTTTTTCAGGGGCTGGGCTTGGCCCCTTAGTTTCAGTTAAGGGAACTCTTAAGGCGTCAACATACCGAGAGATTTTGGACGATTTCATGCTTCCAACTTTGTGGGAACAGTTTGGGGATGGCCCCTACCTGTTCCAACATGACTGCGCACCACTACACAAAGCAAGGTCCAAAAAGACATCCTGACCTCAACCCGATAGAACACCTTTAGGATGAATTAGAGTGGAGACTGCGAGCCAGGCCTTCTCATCCAACATCAGTGCCTGACCTCACAAATGCACTTCTGGAATAATGGTCAAACATTGCCATAGACCAGGACACAATGCAGATTTTGCATTTGACCAGATATATATTTAAAGACGAAGTACACTCGAAGCTCGTTTGGCTGTACTTCTTCTATAGATTACAGGAATGCAGTTGGTTTTGCACACCTGTGACTCGTTTTGAGCAAAGAGCAAGCTGAAGTCCGCTCTGTGGTGACGTCACAGAAATCAGTCCAGGCTCCGCGTCATCACTAAGGATGGGCTTGGACTTGTTCAGAACCGAATGTGCCCGAGCCTGCCTGGAAGTGAACCCTGCACTGCACTAATTAATCATGGGTAGGGAGCTATTTCTCGATCGCTGCAGCCGCGCATCGGGGGGAAATGTCTCACTGCCTGTTATTAGTACAGTCAGGGTTCACTTCCTGGCAGGCTTGGGCACGTTCGCTTCTGAACAAGCCCAAGCCCATTCTTAGTCATCACCACCATGGAGTCGGGATCCCTGGACCGACAACCGGCTCAGACTCTCAGCGGCTCGCAGCCTAGCGCTCCAGTGAGCACGCGGGGGCAGAGCAGAGTGCGGTGACTGACAGTCAGCAGCTCTCTGCTCACGGAGCTGTGAGAATTGAGCAATCGGCAGTGTTCGATCGCTCGGTTCTCAGTGTTAAAGGCGCCACAGGAGCAATGCTGCATTCACCTAGGTAAGTATGATTCTGAAAAAATAAAAAACATACTTCTCTTTTAGGCTACTTTCACACAGGAGCATTTTACAGGCGCTATTTAGATAAAAATAGCATCTGTAAAGCGCCTCAAAAGTCCCCTCCCCAATCCACCCCAATGTGAAAGCTCTGAGTGCTTTCACACTGGGGCGGTGCGCTTGCGAGATGTTACAAAAAGTCCTGCAAGCAGCATCCGCTCCTCTACCGCCCCTGCCATTGAAATGCATGGCAAGCGCTGCCGAAACGGCTGCACACCGCCTCGGTAGCGCTGAGCGCCGGCACTTTTAACCCCTTTTTAACCCCTTGTGGGGGGTTAAAAGCGCGGTGCTCCTGCCCGCATAGCTGAGCCCTATCGCTGGTAAAACTCTGCTAAAACTAGCAGGGTTTTACCGCGGCTACCGCTTCAATGTGAACGTAGCCTTAAAACGGTTGTATCCCCTAGAACAATAAAAATAAAATAAAAAACCAACTGCAAGGCAAAGGCATAATGAGCTAGTATGCACCGCATACTAGCTCATTATGAAGTACTTACCTCAGAACGAAGCTCTGACAGGTCCGCCCGGTCCCTGAGGAGGGAGCTGCCATCTTCCCTCCATGAATTCTTCCGGGTACACGGCTCCGGTGCTTTGAGTGGCCGGAGCCGCGAGACGTCACTCCTGCACATGTGCGGGAGCCAGTCTTTACGGCACACTTTCCGGCCCTTCGCCGGGCCATCACCGCGCATGCGTCTGTTGACGTCAGAGCCTTGCAGAGTCTTGTTATAGGCATACCTGTAGATAAAAATGACATTTTAGAGATACAACCGCTTTAATGTGAGTTATAACATTTATAATAAATTGCCCTCTAGATGCGCTTTCCTTTCTATACAGGAGCAGTGGGGGAAATTGCATGTGATTCTTTGCAGTGCGATTTGCATTCATTTATTCTGTATTGATGCAAATCGCACCACAAAGTAGCGGTTCTCAGTATTGGCAAGTACCTGACCAAAAGTATTGGTACTCGCCAATAAAAACCGGCATCGGTGCAACCCTAAAATATATATATATATATATCGAATAAAATAAGTATTAAACATGTCACCATTTTTCTAGGTAAATATTTTTCTAGAGATGCCATTGACATGAAATGTTCACCACAATAACAACCCATGCAATCCATACATACAAAGAAACCCAAACAAATAAGTTCATAAATTAAGATGTGTAATAAAATGGAATGACACAGGGAAAAAGTATTGAACGCCTGAAGAAAGAGGGGAAAAAAGGACATGGAAAGCCAAGACACCAGCTGAATTCTATCAGTACAGTAATTAGAAAGCAATCCTGCCCCTTGTCAGTGCAAATTAATATCAGCTGATTCAGTCTTAACTGATGGCTTCTAAAAAGGTGTCTCATTACCAAGGTGTCACACATAAAACCTCTCATGATGGGTAAACGCAAAGAGCTCTCTCAAGACCAACGCAATCTTATTGTTGCAAAACATACATATGGCATTGGTTACAGAAGGATTTCTAAACTTCTGAATGTTCCAGTGAGCACTGTTGGGGCCATAATCCTGAAGTGAAAAGAACATCATTCCACCATAAACCGGGCACGGCCAGGTGCTTCTCATAAAATTTCTGACAGAGGATTGAAAAGAATGATCAGAAGAGTTATCCAAGAACCAAGGACCACTTGTGGAGAGCTTTAGAAAGACCTGAAATTATCAGGTACAATTGTCTGAAAGAAAACAATAAGTAATTTACTCACCCACCATGGTCTGTATGCACGCTCACCATGTAAGACTCCATTGCTGAAAAAAAAGCATGTTGAATCTGGTTTAACCACTTCCATACCGGGCCTGTTTTTTGGGTTCTGTGTTACGACTTAAAAACAGGTATTTTTGCTATAAAATTACTTAGAACCCCCAAACATTATATTTTTTTTTTTCTAATACCCTAGAGAATAACATTGCGGTCATTGCAAAACTTTATGTCACACCGTATTTGCGCAGCGGTCTTCCAAGCGTGCATTTTTCTGAATGAGTTCAGTTTTTTTAGTTAAAAAATAAGAAAACAGTAAAGTTAGGTAAATTTTTTTCCATATTGTGAAAGATAATGTTACGCCGAGTAAAATGATACCCAACATGTCATGCTTCAAAATTGCGTCCGCTCGCGGAATGGCGACAAACTTTGCAACTTAAAAATCTCTATTGGCGATGTTTACAAAATTCTACAGGTTAGCAGTTTTGCGTTACAGAGGAGGTCTAGTGCTAGAATTATTTCTCTCGCTCTAACGGTCGTGGCGATACCTCACATGTGTGGTTTGAACACCGTTTTCACATGTGGGTGGGACTTGCGTATGCGTTCGCTTCTGCGCATGAGCTCGGTGGGACGGATCGCTTTCAATTTTTTTTTTTTTGTTAATTATTTATTTCCCTTTTTACTTTTTATTTTTACACTGTTCTTTAAAAAAAAAAATTGTGATCACTTTTATTCCTATTACAAGAAATGTAAACATTCCTTGTAATAGAAAAAAGCATGACAGGACCTCTTAAATATGAGATCTGGGGTCAAAAAGACCTCACAGCTCATATTTACACTCAAATGCAAAAAAAAAAAAAAAAAGGAAAAAAATTACAGGACAAAAAAAAAAACGGGCCCTTTAAGACCGTTGGGCGGAACGGACTTCTGACGTCATTTCCGCCCTGCCGTACTATGGAGCCGAGTGAGCGGCTGAAGCCGCTTAGTCGGATCTCGGACACTGGGGGGAGGATCGGATCATCTCCTGCCGGAGAAAAAAATATATAAAAACATTTTTTCTTCATCGGCCGATTTATATTCTTTCTCATATTTTTGGTTAAAAAAAAACCTGCAATCTGCGTTTATTGGTTGGTTTGCGCAAAAGTTGCCGTGTTTACGGATGATGAGAATTAATTTATGGGGTTTTTATTTATTTATTTATTTTTTTACTAGTAATGGCGGCGATCTGAGATTTTTAGCGGTACTGCGGAGGGCATGTCGGACCATTTTGACACTTTTTTGGGACCATTGGCAGTTATACAGCGATCAGTGCTATAAAAATGAACTGATTACTGTGTAAATGCCATTGGCAGTGAAGGGGTTAACCTGCAGGGGGTGCTCTAAGGGTTAACTGTATTCCCTCAGTGTGTTCTAACTGTATGTGGGCTGGGCTGGCAGGGGGAGGGGAGTGATCTATAATGCAAGAGAAAAAAACAACGGCGCACTGGCCTGGCGCATTACCTTTGACACAAGTGTTTATTAAAAAATTAAAAATATATATACTCACAAACAAGCTTGATAGATGAGCATTAAAAACAATTGGTAAAATCCTGCTCGTTCCTCCAAACTTTGAGTCAGGAAAGTCCTCACACCATAAGGCATACGCGTTTCGAGGTTCTTGGACCTCTTCGTCAGAGCCTGCTCAACACCAACTGTACTATACTTTTATACCAAGGATACTGACATAGTGGGGTGTGGATCCGTGGGTCACCGCCCTCTAAAGGGGCGTGTGCTCCACGGGGGATATCCGCATGCTCCATCCCCCCGTCACCTCTGTCCCATGTGCCCCACAAGTCCCCAGCTCATGCTTATGTGTTGTCACATGTGTACACACAATTATATGCACAATTCTATATGCACACATATGTCTAGTGTGTGCGTGTGCCATCCGCAACACACTCCCCTTTTCAGCCGTACCAAAACTTTTGAAAGTCACAGTTGAACCTGAAACCGCATGATTTCCATACTGTTGTTGTGCCCTATTTGTTATAATAGCCCTGTTGACATCGTTTGGCGCATGACCCACATCTCACTTTATTTGATTAAAAAGACGACTCACCCGGTCTGTATGTAGTTGTCACTGCTCCAACTTAGAATTCCCCTTTCTTCTCTTATCTTACTTCATTCCCGGAGGGGAGTGATCACGGCTTCCATATACAGGAAGCCTGTGATCACAGCCCTTCCCCCTCTGTCAGAACGGAGATCCGTGTTTACAGACCAATTTTCATCGCTGTTGCGCTTTGAATGACAATTGACAATTGCGGTTTACATTACATTTTACATTTTCTCATTCACTGATGGGCACTGATGAGGCTGTACTGATTGGCACTGATGAGGTGGCACTGATGATGAGGCACATAAATGCATCACTGATGGGCACTGATAGGCAGCACTGATAAGCAGCACTGACGGGCACTGATATGCGGCACTGATGGGCTCTCATAGGCGGCACTGATGGGCACTGATAGGTGGCACTGGTGGGCACTGATAGGTGGCACTAAAAAAAGCACAGTTAGGGATGGCACTGGCAGGCATCACATATGGGCACAGTGCCATCCCTACAGTGCACTGTATGCCCTTACCTGGTGGTCTAGTGTGGGCTCCCTGGGGGTCCTGGGCAGCCTTCAAATCTTCTCTCTGGTGGTCCTGGGCGGCCTCCTTATGGTGTCCCGGGGGGGGGGGGGGAGCTCCCTGGTGGTCCAGTGTGGCGATCCTGAGGGGGGCTGCACTGATAAATGTTCAGTGCAGACCCCCCCTGTCAGGAGAGCAGCCGATCGGCTCTCCACTGCTCAGGTCTGCATACACGAGTAGAGGGACAGCCGATAAACGGCTCTTCCTGTTTACACTGACCAGTCATGATTGGTCACGGCTGATCACATGGTGAAAAGCTTCCGATGGTTGCTTTTTACTTCGATCGGTAATGAGGTGGGTCAGACTAACCCACGGCACCACCGATCACCGCGATGCGCGCCCCCGGGTTATCCTGATCACGTCATGACGTCCAGTCAGGATAACGGAACACCTGCCCAGACTTCATTTTCTATACGCCGGGCGAGAAGTGGTTAACCCAGATTAAAAGACCCTTTTATGATGGGCACTCATAGGCTGCACTGATGGGCACTGATAGGTGGCACTGGGCACTCAGATGGGCGCGCCCAGAATAAAAGACCCTGCATGTCTCCACTGGGCTCCACTGTATGTATTGTAAGCAGGGCTTTTTTTCTTAGAGAATATGTGCAGGTACTCCCCCCTTGTCTCCATCCCTACCCACCTCCTAGCACTGTCCCTTTTAGAGACCCAAGTTTCATTTTGTGGTGTTAAGTAATTTGTTAATGATAACAAGAAACACAGGAAAGTAGATCCCCTGCATTTAGCAACAATAAATTGCCTTCAGCAAGCTACAATAATTCCCTCCAGCAACACTAGATCCCCTTCAGCCAGCTACAATATAATCATATATCCCCCTAAGCAACAATAGATCCCCCCCAAGCAACAAGAGACTCTCCCAGCAACAATAGACCCCCCTAGCAAAAATAGATTCCCCCAAAAACAATAGACTCCCGAAATAATATACCTTCACCCAACAGTAGATCCCGCCCAGCAACATCTGAACCCTCAGCAACAATAGATTCCCCACCAGCAACAATAGACACCCCCCCCCCGCAACATTTGATCTCCCCCAGGGACAATAGATTCACCAGCAGCCAGCATCAATAGCACCTGCAGCACACTCTACCACCCCTTGCCATTGTATACAATCAGTGCTGGAGGTGCCGGGACTGCACTCCAACACATTCCCGCTGAAAAAACCCTGATTGTAATACAATAAATTCCTTCCCAGCTATGGTAGCCAGGGAAAATGACAGGGTGACCCAGAAGTGACAAGGGAAGTGTGTCCGCTCTTCTCTCTCCCCTCCACCTGCCATGTCAGAGCCCGGAATACATGGTGAGTGGTGCGCATGCGTGGGGGGGGTGTCAATGGTACTAAGGGTGTGTGAAAGCAATTGGGTGGTAGCACAGCCACCCAAACACTTCCACCTGACAGGCAGAAGTCTGCCTGTCAGTTTTACACGCAATTCCATTGGCTGCAGCCACCAGATTGAGTGTGAAATCCCCGCTGTCAGGTCCATAGAACCTAAGAACCTGGCAGCAGTTTGCAGAACATAGATTGTATTGGGAGTGCTAGCAGCTTGCTTAACTCGGTAATCCACACTCCTATCAGAAGAGACATCTGTTTGTCACTTTGATAAAGAGGGCCGACGTGCCCCCAAAATATTGGTGCTTTCTTTCTTCTGATATAAAACTTTAGTAAAACTTTCCCCACATTTTCAGTTTGGAAAGTCAACTCAAATGCCTTGAGAAGGCCTCTGATTGTACCTGCTGGTTCTTGCCAGTCTTTTGTCTCTTTAAAGCCTCACATGTCCACCCTTCTTCATGGAAGGATTCTAGACAGTGGCGGAGGTGATGGAATCATGGAATGTAAGCTGTGGTGTTTCTGTTGGCAGGTCTGGTATATAGGAAGACTTCTGAATCCTTGGCCAGTGAACTTGTCGTTGGGTGTCCTCAGAACAAAACAGGTTGCTGAAAACCGGATAACTCTACACAATGAGGGTCCTAGTTTGCAGAAGTTCCAATGATAAAAACAAAAGAACTTGACAAGTTGGCCGTTCCACCTGTAAATATTTGCAGGCTATTCAATTTCTGTGATGCATCAAGGTAGTCCATCGAAATCAAAGAACTCCCAATGCATCAAAGTGTCCCAAAAAACAGATATGCTGAGGGTAATTATTGTGTCCACTGACACCAATGTCAGGGGCTATTATTGTGTCTATTGACACCAATGTCGGGGGCTATTTTATGCGAACACGGACACCAATGTGGGGGGTAATTATTGCATCCACTGACACCAATGCCAAGGGATACAATTGTGTCTACTGACACCAATGCCAAGGGTTATAATTGTGTTTACTAACACCAATGTTAAGAGTTATTATTGTGTCTATTGACACCAATGTCAAAAGTTATTATTGCATCCACTGACTCCAATGTTCAAGGTAATTATTGCATCCACTGACACCAATGCCAAGGGTTATAATTGTATCTACTGACACCAATGTCAAAGGTTATAATTGTTTCTACTGACACCAATGTCAAGAGTTATTATTGTGTCTACTGACACCAATGTCAAGAGTTATTATTGTGTCTACTGACACCAATGTCAAAAGTTACTATTGCATCCACTGACTCCAATGTCGAAGGTAATTATTGTATCCACTGACAACGAATTGGAGAGCTATTATTGCATTCACTGATACCAATGTTGGGGCTCTTATTATGTCCACTGTCACTGTCAAGGGCTTTAATTGCATCCACTGACACTAATTTCAGGAGACTTTCATTGTATCCACCGACACCAGGGTTGGGGTTTATTTTTTGCATTCACTGACACCAATGCTGGGGGTTATTTTACCCCAAATTCTTTAGTGTGCATAGCGTTACACTGCAAAACATACAACAGGCCTGACATTTTTGGGTGCGTTATTGTCATTTTTTAAAAATGGGCTGCTTAACTTGACTCAATGCATTGCTATTGTGTCCCCCTGGAAGTATCAGGGGCCGCACTTGAGGCTCTCTATAATTTTCAGGTTGACCAACACTGATGAACCACTAAAGCTATACTACTGATTTATAAATGTCCCCCTAAGTTGGTGCTGATTTCCTGGACAAGACAGGAGTGAGGACCTAAGCCCAGCAGAATTCACTTATAACTGAAATATCACTTTTGGGTGTACCTACTCTTTAACTGCACATGTGGCACAAAGGACATGGCGGTGGGAGTAAAACCCCCACTGCTGCCCATGTATGGAACATATCAGTGAGATAAAGAGTATGCAAACGCCAACAATGAACTTCTCCTATTTTGTCCCATGTAATAAAAATACCTGACAAAAATCCAAGAAGCTTGGAAGTCCCTTTGCTCTGTGCCTCTGCTGCACTGGAACCTCAAACACGTGAAAGTGCGATTCGGAGCTTAAGCATGGCAGATCACAGAACAATACAATACACAAAAGCCTCCAGAACACTTACCAGCCAGTCAGCCAAATAAAAAAGTCGAAATGGTTTAAACAGTTTGCGTTGGGTTTATATTGGATACATTTGCAAATATAGGTGAAGCCTCACTGTCACATCAAGGACCCTTTGTACAGTGCGGTCCCTAACTCTACTCTACCATTGTCTCCAAATGGAGTCATACAGAACAAGAAAACGAAACTAGTTCAAAAAATGTATTCAAAAACAGAGGTTTTGGTTGCATAAATTTGCAATCACATGTGAAATCACCTTCGTTTATAGACGGTCAAACAAACGCCTGCAAAATGAAACTTCCCCTCATATCTGGCCCAACGCACGGTTGTGGAAAAGACTTCCAGCCTCCAACTTCCCCTCATAGAGGCTCAAATGCACACCTTGAGAGGGCAGCAAATTGAACCACAGCCACCTCTCCTTCTCTTCTATTTATCTAGAAAATTGATGACCAAGATTCTTTTCCAGCAATTTTATGTGTCATGATGACAACTGCCCCCCCGGGCCTTTCCGCCTGCTCCTATACTACCCTAGCCCACCCCTATACTGCCCTAGCCTGTCTATATACTTACCTAGCCTGCCCCTATACTGCCCTGGCCCACCCCTTGGAATTGAACATAATGATGTGCCATATAGTTTTGCATATAGGCAGCCCTGCAGCCGGTCCAACGCGCGCCTACAGAAAAGACTTCCAGCCTCCAAACTCCCATCACAGCAGGTCCAACGCATGCATGCGGAAAAAGACTACTGGCCTCCAACCTCCCCTCACAGCCAGTCCAACGCATGCCTGAGGAAAGGACTACTGGCTTCCAATCTCCCCTCACAGCTAGTCCAACGCACGCCTGAGGAAAGGATTATTGGCTTCCAACCTCCCCTCACAGCCAGTCCAACGCACGCCTGAGGAAAGGACTACTGGCTTCCAACCTCCCCCTCACAGCCAGTCCAACGTACGCCTGTGGAACAGACTTCTGGCCTCCAACCTCCCCTAATAGCCAGTCGAACGCACGCCTGTGGAAAAGACTACCGGAATACAACCTCCCCTCACAGCCAGTCCAACGCACACCTGCGGAACAGACTTCTGGCCTCCAACCTCCCCTAATAGCCAGTCGAACGCATGCCTGTGGAAAAGACTACCGGAATACAACCTCTCCTCACAGCTGGTTCAACGCAGGCCTGGGGAAAACACTTCCGGGTTCCAACCTCCCCTCACAACCAGTCCAATGCAAACCTGGGAAAAAGACTACCGGCTTCCAAACTCTCCTCACAGTCAATCCAACGCACACCTGCGGAAAAGACTTCCAGCCTCCAAGTTCCCCTCACAGCTCGTCCAACGCACGCCTACAGAAAAGACTACCGGCCCCCAACCTCCTTGAGCAAACACAGGAAAAAACAATATAGAAAGATGTACAACAACATTTTTAGTGTACATTTTTGGGTATTAAAAATAGGTATACCGTTCCAAATGCAATACAATATTACTGTTAAAAATCAAACACTATTTTTTTTCTCTATTTCAGATTATTCAGAGAAAAAGTTCAATATCTATCACGCAGCATCAAGATTATAAACTGCTCTGCTTTACAATCGGTCTTAACGGAACCATTCATTACATTTGATATCATTATATCACGTATTACACAGAAAGATAACAAATTGTCCATGACGGCTGTGCTCTTCTTTAGTTCTCTTCAATCAACCATATATTGATGCTTTACCATCTGGGAACTAAGCAAAATGAAAGGTCCAAGTGAGGTATCATTACATAAACCAGGCATCCTCAAACTACGGCCCCCCAGCTGTTGCGGAACTACACATCCCATGAGGCATTGTAAAACTCTGACATTCACAGACATGACTAGGCATGATGGGAATTGTAGTTCCTGAACAACTGGAGGGCCATAGTTTCAGGACCCCTGACATAAACGATTGGTTAGAACCAAAAACACATTACGCAAAACCATATAAGACAGAAACACATCACACAAAGCCATATGGCAATTGTTTTGTTGACTTACGTGTGCACTCTCTATAAACCATATTTAATGAGTGTCAGGAACCATGAATCAGACAGAAAATGCAGTAAAAATCACACCTTTTAATGAAATGGTAAAAATGGTACAAATCAGTAAACGTAGTCAAAACATAACATGGAAAAATGATTGCTAGCAGAGAGAAACAGAAAGAAGAGACTACTGCCTGTGAGTACAACTGTAATATAAGTTCAAACCTAAACAATTTCAATTTGTATGCAATCAGGCAGGCCCTTGCACTACATAGTTGAAGGTAAATCTAAAGGAAATTGAAGAAAATTGTATAGTGTATGGCCAGCCTTAGCCCCCGTTCACACTGGTGCGATTTGTCATGTGATTAGATAGTTCCAAATCGCATTACAAGTCGCACACCATTGTCAGCAATGGAACCATTCGAATTGTCACGACTCGTGTCGCAGTGACTTTGAAAAAGGTTCCTGCACTACTTTTTGCCGATTTCATTGCGACTTGCATAGACGTCTGTTAACCACTTCAATACCAGGCACTTACCGCTCTTCCCGCCCAGACCAATTTTCAGTTTTCAGTGCTGTTGCATTTTGAATGACAATTGCGCGGTCATGCGACGTTGTACCCAAACAAAATTTTTATGATTTAGTTCCCACAAATAGAGCTTTCTTTTTGGTGGTATTTGATCACCCCTGCGGTTTTTATTTTTTGCGCTACAAATAAAAAAAGACCGAAAAAAAAAAAAAGTTTTTCTTTGTTTCTGTCACAAAATTTTGTACAAGTATATTTTCTCCTTCACTGACGGGCACTGATGTGGCTACACTGATGGGCACTGATGAGGCTACACTGACGGGCACTGATGAGGCTCTACTGATTGGCACTGATGAGGTGGCACTGATGATGAGGCACATATATGCAGCACTGATGGGCACTGATAGGTGGCACTGATAAGCAGCACTGATGGGCACTCATAGGTGGCACTGATGGGCACTCATAGGCGGCACTGATAGGTGGTACTGTGCACTGATGGGCACTGCTAGGTGGCAATGATGGGCACTGATAGGTGGCACTGGTACATGACACTGAAAAAAAAAGCACAGTTAGGGATGGCACTGGCAGGCATCACATATGGGTACAGTGCCATCCCTACAGTGCACTGTATGCCCTTACCTGGTGGTCCAGAGTTGGCTCCCTGGTAGTCCCTGGGTGGCCTCCAGATCTTCTCTCTGGTGGTCCTGGGCGGGGGGGGGGGGGGGCTCCCTGGTGGTCCTGGGCGGCAATCCTGAAAGGGGGCTGCACTGATAAACATTCAGTGCAGACCCTCCTGTCATGAGAGCAGCTGATCGGCTCTCCACTACTCAGGTCTGCAGACGCGAGTAGAGGAAAAGCCGATAAACGGCTCTTCCTGTTTACACTGTGAAAGCTATGATTGGTCACGGCTGATCACATGGTAAAAAGCTTCCAATGGAAACTTTTTACCTTGGTCGGTAATGCGGTGGGTCAGACTGATCGCCGTGATGCGCGCCCCCGCGGGCACGCAATCGCGGGTTATCCTGAGGACGTCAATAGACGCCCAGTCAGGATAACAGAGCCACCGCCCGGCCGTCATTTGTTAATAGGCCGGGTGGGAAGTGGTTAAACAAAGTCGCCATCTGCAATGAAATCGGAGGTGCAAATCGCTCTAATCTGCAGCTTTAAAATCGCACTTTAGTGCAATTTCAAAGATGCACCAGTGTGAACTAAGGGCTTAGGCTGGGTTCACACTGATACTGGATGCGGCTGACAGCAGGGGTCCGGTGCGTCCTTGTTCTCTGTTTCAGGGACAGATTAGGGCCAAATTTTTGGTTGAATTCAGCCCTGAAACAGAGCCAAAGACGCACTGGACCTCTGTGCAAGCCGCTCTGGAGCTGCCACGGAGATGTGTGAACTGGCTCCGTTGAGAGTCGGTTACAATCTCCTGTCATGCGAATTGCATGCGGGAAAATCCGCATTCAATCTGCATAGTGTCAGTGTGTTTTAGGCAAGTTAAAAAAAAAAGCAAAGTGTGCAATATTGTTTCTGTGCTGTACTACGAGTACAGACAACAAATAACAAATACATGTGGTATTACTGTGATTGTCAGGAGCAGGAGAATTTATTTTAGGTTGTTCTTTGGTGGTAGGTCATGGTAGTAACAAGAAATATACAGCTAAATTGACTATTTTGGACCAGTTTTCCTTTAATAATAAAAAAAACAGGTATAATTCACCTGGATGCACAAAGTAGTTGTGATGATATGTACGGTTTTACTAACATATGCCAAAATTGCAAAACTGTGCTTAGGCATTAAGATTTGTTTTACCCTTAGGAGTAAAGGGGTTAAATAAGTGTAATAATCATGGTTACTTTTCAGGGGTTTTAGGCCCCTTTCACACGATCGCCCCACTCGGATCCCCCTGTCCATTTTTCAGGCGGATCCGAGAGGGCCACCCATAGACTTCTATGGGCAGGCGGTTGTCATCAGATATGTGTCCGCTAACACCCGCCTGCCATCCGCTCAAAACAGACGCCATCCGTCCAGCGGATGAGATCAGATGAGAATGGACAGGCTGTCTGTTTTCATCCGATCTTCCCATAAAGAACAGCAGGGCTCTGACAGGTCTGTCCCTGCACAGTGAGCGGAGATGGACCTGTCATCCGCCGGCTCAGCGGGGATCAACAGAGTGATCTCCTGCTGAGCTAGAGGAGCCCGTCCAGCGGACCCGCGCCGTGTGAAAGCGACCTAAACGGTGTCAACCCCTATCACTCATTTTCTTGTCTTTCCTTTGTTTCAAGTTATCTGATGAGTCTCATACATGAAACTAACAATTTAAACCAAGATATTATTTTGTAAAATATTTAAACATTTCCTTTTGCCTAATAAAATCTCTCACGTCACTCAGATTTAAACACACGTGTTATATTATACATTTCACAGATAGCAAAATATATTCTACTGAAAAAATAATAATAAAGTACAAATGGCGCCAACCTTACCCTATGATCAATTTTTTGGTAACTGCCCCTTTAAGTGGACTTGGCCCTCAAAAATGAACAAATAGGTAAAGTAAGTCGCAAAAATGTGCGCAAAATGTGAGTACAATTATTTAACCAAACTAAGCAATACTCTGTTTCTCAACCCTGCAATTTTGAACACAATACAACTTAAAGAGGTTGTAAAGGCGCAAGGTTTTTTACCTTCATGCATTCTATGCACAAAGGTAAAAAACCTTCTGTGTGCAGCAGCCCCCCAATACTTACATGAGCACCCTCGAGGGGCGTACCTAGAGCATTTGGCACCTGGGGCGGATCCTGTATCTGGCACCCCCCAACATGAAAATATAAAAACACCCACAAAAATTTGTAATGTTTTCAAGAATATATATTGCACAAAATTGCACAAATTTCACAGCTCCCCATCACAGTGCCCCTTTCAGTTTGCCCCCCCCCCCCATCTCTCTAGTCCCAGTGCCTCCTTTTACTCTCTGCCTCCCCTGCATAGTTTTACCTTCGGCATAAACAAATAGCTAACACTATTGTTGAAAAAAAAACTTTTAATTTGTTTCTGTTATAAAATTTTGTAAATAAGTTTTCTCCTTCACTGACGGGCACTGATGAGGCTGCACTGACAGGCACTGATGAGGCAGCACTGATGGGGCGGCACTGATGGCCACTGATGATGTGGCACTAATATGCATACTGATAGGTGGCACTGATAGGCACTGATAGGTGGCAATGATCGGCACTGATAGGCAGCACTGATGAGGAGGCACTGACAGGCATTACTGATTGGCATCCCTCATGGGCACTGTTGATGGACCTGCACCGATAATCAATGAGCTAATTATTGCCCCCCTGTCAGCTCGAATAAAGCCGATAACCGGCACTTCCTGGTTACAATGTGATCAGCTGTGATTGGACACAGCTAATCAGATGGTAAAGAGCCTACATCATAGGCTCTTTACCAAGGTCAAAGTGGCACATCGTACTACCGATTAGCACGCTGCGTGCCCTCGCAGGCGGGCACAAGCGGCTTATTCTGCTGGACGACATATGACGCCCAGTCAGGATAAGGAAACCACCGCCCAGCTGTCATTCTGCTATAGGTCAGGTGGGATGTGGTTAAACTCCTTTACAGGTTACCAGTTTGGAGTTACTGAGGAGTTCTAGCACTAGAATTATTGCTCTCGCTCTGACGTTCGCGGAACACCATTTACATATGTGTGCACGATTTACGTATGCGTTTGCTTCTGCGCATGAGCACAGAAGTATGGGGGCACTTTGAATTTTTTTTCCTTATTTATTTTACTTTTTATTATTCATTTTTACATTGTCCCTTTCATTTTTTTTTCCTATTACAAGGAATGTAAACATTGCTTGTAATAGAAATAAGGATGGCAGGTCCCCTTTATGGAAAGACCCCAAATCTCTTCTTTGCCTATAAAAGCAAAATATCAAAAAAAATAAGAAACACTTGCAAAAATATAAATATTATACAAGCATAAAAAGCACATCTGGCTAGCTCACCACCTCCGGGCATACAGAGAAAGAGCTGCGTGACGTCAGCGAAGTAGGTTGCTCCTCCTAAACACGTGATTATGGAAGCCCAATCAGGCGACGCACATGTTTAGGAGGAGCAACCTACTTCGCTGACGTCACGCAGCTCTTTCCCTGTATGCCTGGAGGTGGTGAGCTAGCCAGGCTTTTTATGCTTGTATAATATATATTTTTGTAAGTGTTTCTATTTTCGGTATTTTAATAAAACATACATTAGCAGAGAGCACTATATAGTCTCCTATTTATATTGTATGGCCGGGTGACCCGCAAGAGAGCGGAAATCTATATACAACAATAAAATCCCAGGATCCAGCCCTGATTGGTGTGCTTTATACAGTTGAAAGTTCCGTGGATTGGTTTGTTTGGGAGAACATTGGAATCAGGAGGACCAATAAAAGATTGGTGTGTCTATGCCCTATAACATCGCCAGTGAGGTGAGCAGGTTTTTCACCCGGGGGTGGGATATCACAGCAGAGGAAGATTTATTTGGTTACTAATATTGATCACTAAAACACTGAAATGGCGGATATATGATTTTTGTTCATATGAACATTTTAGTTTTATTCATTTTTGGAGGATTCTGGATTTATATTCACTCAAAGGAAAAAACTGCCTTTTCTACCCCTGAGGGGTCCTTCCAGTACAAGCGAATGCCGTTTGGTCTGCATGGGGCCCCTGCATCCTTCCAGAGAATGATGGACAAAACAATGAGACCGCATTGCGTCTATGCAGCGTCCTATTTGGATGATGTGGTCATCCACAGCCCAGATTGGGAATCGCATCTGCCCCGAGTGCAGGTAGTGGTAGATTCTCTGAGGGTAGCAGGTTTAACAGCCAACCCAAAGAAGTGTGCCATAGACCTGGAGGAGGCCAAATACTTTGGGTATGTTATTGGTCAGGAAATGATCAAGCCCCAGACCAACAAGATTGAAGCAATTCAAAAATGGCCCCAACCTGTGAATAAAAAACAGGTTTGTGCCTTCCTGGGGATTACAGGGTATTACAGACGGTTCATCCCTGACTTTGCCACCTTTGCTGACCCTCTGACCGATCTGACGATAGAGGGTAGAGGGTCAGGCATGGTTAAGTAGAATCCGAGAAAGCATTCCAGAAGTTGAAGCAAGCCCTTTGTGTACAACCAGTGCTTGTGACCCCGGACTTCACAAAGGAGTTTGTTGTACAAACTGAGGTGGGACTAGGTGCTGTTCTGTCCCAGATCAGAGATGGTGAGGAGCACCCGGTTGTCTACTTAAGCAAGTAGCTTAATAGGCATGAAAGTAACTATGCCATTGTGGAGAACGAGTGCCTGGCTATCAAATTGGCCTTAGGGGCGCTGAAGTGCTACCTCTTAGGAAGGTAATTTAGGCTAGTCACTGACCATGCCCCTCTGAAGTGGATGTATGACAACAGGGAGAAAAATAGTCAGGTGACTAGGTGGTTCCTGGCCCTACAACCATTTAAGTTCACAGTGGAACGCCGGGTAGGAAGACTCCAGAACAATGCGGATGCCCTCTCCCGGGTCCACTGTATGGTTGGGACAGTTGATCAGCCGAGGGCCTTGAGCAGAGGGGGAGGATATGTGATGGTATGCAAGGCAAAGTGGTAGACGGATGCTACCTGTCGCCTCGTATGCATTAATTTGGAATGGATTAAACAGAGCCCGGTCCGGATTTTACCAGCCACCATGGCAGGGCTGGTGTTAGGAATCATCTGTGGCCATTGGAATGCCTATGTACAGGTGCGCGTAGCAATAAGCATTTGTGCGTGCTTGTGTGCGTGTGCGCTTGCCTGTGCGCGTATGCATTGGTGCCAAAATGGCCATTTAAGCAGACAGCACCCTGCAACCAATGCTGACCATTCTACAGCATTCCAGTGTTCCCGCAGTGATCTGTTCTGAGACTTCCTGTTTATCTGTGACCCAGCTTGACCCTGTACTTGCTTGAACTCCATCTGCACCGACCCCTGGCATGCCTACGACCATTCTTCTGCCTGATCCCTTGTACCTCAGCTGCCCGCCTGTTGCCAAATCTGCTTGCACCCGACCACCTGACTGCCTGCTCCTTCTGTACTGCTCTGCCCGCATGTTATTGACCCGGCTTGTATCACAACTCTTCAGTCTTGCACGAACCTCTGGACGAAATCTCACCACCATCTGTGTCCAATCAAGCCCTCATGCCCCCCTGCACTCTAGAACTCCCTGTCTGCTCTATCGTTACGAGCAGCACCATGCGTTTGGCAGGGTGTTCCCCCCAAATATCTAGTTTTTTTGTATGCTTTATGCTTGGGTCCTGACCAGACCTTTTTGGGTTGGTGAACCCCACCCTCCTTAATTAGCCCCAATCAGTGTCCATCTGATCCATGGGATGTGTCCTCTGGTCTCCCATAAAGAGAGGCGTTAGCTTCCATGGTTTAAGAGATATGAGCATTCACTCTAAGGTCAGTGTAGGTTCCCACTGGTAAAACGGGGTACTTTGCAGCAGTCAGTGGGCTTAAGCACTTCATGGCCATTCAGTGTGACCAAATGCCCGTATTTTTGCTATATACATTTAGATGCTTTTAAATAGCCTGACAGGAGTATGTATCATCTGTGCTCTGTAACTTATAGATTTTTTGTTTGTTGGTCGTTACGAGCAGCACCATGCGTTTGGTAGGGTGTTCCCCCCAAATATCTAGTTTTTTTGTATGCTCTATCAGGGGTTCTGGAACCAGGGCCGTGAGAGAGGTTGTCCACTGCATAAGTCAGACTCCACCATCAGGTAAGTGACAGCAACGGACAGCCATTCCGAGTCTGCGCAGGGGCCCTCTCTGATGGATGATCTAGGTGTGCACCTAGCTGGGCTCACCCAAGCCATGAAGGACTTACAAGGGGAGTACATCCGATTGGAAAACAGAGTCTTGGAACTCTCAGTCAGCTCCATCAAGTTCCAGCCAATTGGCTGCCCACACTATTGCCACCTTGCCGATGGAGCCCAAGGTATCCTTGCCCGAGCGGTTCACGGGGGACCGTAGGAAGTTTCGGGCTTTTTGCAATGCATGCGAGTTGTTACCGGTCAAAAACATGTCCCTGTTCCCCCTCCCCCCAAAAGGTGCCAAATGTGGCACCGGAGGGGGGGGGGGGAGCAAATAAGTGGAGGTTTAACTTTTGGGTGGAACTCCGCTTTAACCGGTTCCTGACTGGCTCGTGTACATTTACTGCTGCAGAGTGGCAGCGTCCCGCGAATCACTGTCTGTAAACTGCGGCTCTCGCATGCGCTGTAGCGGGTGGGAGCACGGCACACTCTCGTGCCTGCCAAACTCTGTAGGAGTGTGGCCGTGGTTTGGGCGGACTCGATCTCCGCTTGCGACCCACGATTGCCTAACAGAGAGGAAGATGTAAACACGGCGGTTCCCCGCTCTGTCAGGCAGCATGTGAGAGATCTGCTGATCCCTGTCACTGGGATCAGTTAGATCTCTCATTCCCCTGGCAGCTCAGCCCCCTCACAGTTAGAACACGCCTAGGGAACACAATTAACCCCTAGATCTCCCCCTGCAGGTTAACCCCTTCACTGCCAATGACAGTTACACAGTAATCAGTGGATATTTAAATTTCTGATCGCTGTATAAATGTCATTGGCCCCAAAAAAGTGTCAAAAATATCTGACATGTCTGTTGCAATATCACAGTCCCAATAAAAAAAAAAAAAAAAAAATCGCAGATCGCCGCCATTACCAGTAAAAAAAACCAACAATTTAAAACACCAGAAATGAATACTCATAGTTTGTAAACACGGCAACTTTTGCGCAAACCAATCAATAATTGCCCATTGCGATTTTTTTCCTCAAAAATATGAGGAAGAATATAAATCGGCCAAAACCGATGAATAAATTAGTTTTTTTATATTTTTTTGAGATATGTATAATAGCAAAAAGTAAGAATAGGGAAACTTGTTATCATACTTACTGTAATTTTCCTTTCCTGGCTCATCATGTCAGCCTACGTATGGGTCAGGTCCTCCCCTCTGACCCCCATAGGACAACCCACTAAATGAATAAAAGGAGGGCCTCCCTATACCCCTACGTTCCTAAACCACCTCGTGACGGAACATCATTGCGGGAAACCCTAGGCTGACATGATGAGCCAGGAAAGGAAAATTACGGTAAGTATGATAACAATTTTCCCTATTCTTGGAGCTCATCAGGTCAGCCTACGTATGGGATAAAACTAGCATAAAAAAACAGGGCTGGAAAAAATAACCACACATCACTCCAACTCAATGCCCAGTAAACCTGTATTATATTAGACAGAAAGAGCGGAGGTCAGCACTGAATTGCCCAATGACCGTGCATTACATCTAAGCGATAATGTGCAATGAAAGTGTTTGAATACTTGGATTACCAGGATTTGGATATGGATTACCAGGATTCTAGTTGGGGCCATTTGATCAATTTTAGGACTTACTGATAGATAACCAGTTATTTGCCAGCTTGAAATTCTGCGTTCTCTGCAGATATGTTGAAAAAATGACCTAAAAATTGCATCCACTATTGACCAACCTTACTGTCCCGAAACTGCAGACAATGAAGGTTGCACCACTTCCAAATTTATATGAGGAAAGGTCCAACCTTTTGAAGAAAAGATGGAACTGGATTAAGAACCTCTGGCTTAAAACGGCTCAAAATATGGAGACTTGGCTGAGAAAGCTTGGATTTTTTTCGAGACACGACTGGTTGTTGATTTAGCTATAAGGTTGCTTGTATGAAACCTGATCTTCTACACAATGAACCGTTAGAGCTGAAACAGTCGACAACTGGACCGAACTGTAGCCAAGCCCTTTGTCTAGGGCCGATTGCAAGAGCGCCAAGACCTCAATAGGAGAGGAAGACTTAGGATTGAATTGAATAATCACTGCCACACCAAAGATCTTTTCCACTTGCTATAGTACGTAGCATTCAAGGATATCTTCCAAGATTCAAGCAGCTTCCACTGGACCTTTCTGCTATGCCCACCTGGGCTAGCTGGCTTCTTAAAAATAACCAAGCTGTCTAATTGAGCCTTATTGGGATGAGGCATGCTGTCCGAGTACCAAAGATCTCTGAAGTGCCATCAGCAGAGCTATCAACTGCAGGGAAGAAAAGAAAAAAAAATGCATACAGGCCAGAAAATCCAGCACTGGGACAGAGCATCATGACCCCTGGCTCTCGGATGGAAGAACCAGGAGAAGAACACAACCAGCTGATCACTGACAGGAGAGGCCATTTAATCCACTTGCAGGGTGCCCCACTGAGCAAACAGTTATAGGAAACACTCATTTGTTTAGATCCAGAAAGCATGTGCTCAAAAGGTGTCTGCTCACAGGGACAACAGATTGCACTCCGGCAACCAAAAGTCGTGTGCCGCAATCTGCCCAAGGCTGCTTTCCTCCCTGATTTGACACATATGCTACTGTCTGAATCCTCACGATGGCCTTGAAATAGTGGTGCAAAGATCAGTAATGCCTCCAGTGCCGCCATCAACTCTAGAATGAGGAATCGCTCCCTTCAATCTTCCTTAAGCAAACTGGTTCTGACAGTGAGCGTGACCCACTGCTGGAGTAAAGCAAGCTTAAAGTGTTTGGGATGCCATCGCGCCCAGGCCACTGGGGGACTGCTGCATTCATCAATACCCTCATACAATACCTTGCTGATATCAGATGACTTGTCTTCAGAGCATGGACCATCAAGATCAAGAGGTGAATCTTCTTCCGTGGAAGGAATACTTTCCCCACCCAGAAACAACCTCTGAGGGAACTAGCTGGCTCTTGCTGAAGATGAGCAACCAACCAAAGCTTTATAGCAGCCTTTCCCAACCTTTTCAACACTGAGGAACCCTTGAAATAGTTCTCCGGTCTCGGGGAACCCCTGCTAAAAATTAAAAATCTACAACTCATGATACATTAGTGTGATGGTCAATGGGAAGAATGCTCCTTACACTTGTGGTCATTGGGAAGAATTACCCCCCCTTACAGATAGCTAAAAAGATCAATGGTGTCATTGGGAATTTATCTGAGAGGTAGAAATTGACCATTGCTCAAGGAACCCCTTGCAACCTCTGGAGGAACCCTGGTTGAGAAACCCTGCTCTATAGCATCTCCAGGGTCCTCATCCGATGATTCAGAAGCCCTCTAACTTATTTCCACTGCTTTACATCTAAAATGCATCTCATCAGCCTTAGAAAGGAGAAATTAAAAAGCAGACATAGGTCGTCATCCTACATATATTCTTCTTTGGAAGAGTCTGAAGGTTGGTCAGCCTGAGAAAGCGATTGAGTCCAGTTACTGGCTTCAGAAGGAAAACTGGACCTTGCCAGAATAGATGACCCTTGCACAAGGCGAGTCCAAACAGCTCTTTTAAAGTGTCTTGATCTCATGCTTAAGTATAGCGAATCACTGCGCTAAACAAAATCCTTAAGTGAATAACAAATATTGCAAATATTGCATAAATAAATCAATGAATACAACAAATGCGCAGCTGCTGTGAAAAATAAGCACCTAATAAAAACAAATATCTAACAGAATGTAGTTATCAGCAGCGCAATAAACATTTCACAAAGAATTGTATATAAGTGTAAAATATATATAAAGTGCTAGTGCTTTTAAAAGTTCAAAGTAGTTTAAGACTCCATATATAATGAAGCAACTCCAATCTGAGAACTCCTTCCCCCGTGTCACCACGTGAAGTGCCCACACACTGAGGCTCACCAGAACTTCAAGGGGTTAACAGCTTCTCCCAAATGGGACTAACACTCCTCCATGCTCCTCCAGACGAATCACAGAACCACTAGGGGTTAATAGCATAGATCAAGCCAGCTAGCAATTCCTCCGTATTCCTCCAGATAGGTCACTCATGAAAAGGATAAACAGAGAGGCCCCTCATAGTGCATCATTTAAAACCAACCTTTATTACACTAAGAGATGCGCTTACATGTGAAAACTAGCAACGGTCATTAATGTATGGACAAACGGGTGGCTGTTACCCATCTACGATCGCCTCTCCACTGATTTTCAGCGACACGGTCACATAACCCACGCTCCGTTCGGATCGTCGCGTGGCTCAACCCTTGACGCGTTTCGTCACTTCCGACTTGGTCACAAGGGCTGGCCACACGACCCAACTTAAGTAATAGCTTGTTGGCGCCACCTAGAGATCCCAAATAGGAAATACTCATTTAGCACTATTCAGCCTGCAACTATCCGTCTGTGTCGTTAACCCTTAGTGCACTGATCAGCCTTAATAAATAAAAAACAACCTTAATAATGTTCAATGTGTGCATCGTCACACTAACCCAAATTGTTTAATAACATAGCTGATCACCTCAAGGGTAAGTGTATAAGGGTGTTATAGGAAAAATACTACAACAAAAAGCTAGTCAATGAACAACTGGCTCAACAAGTCTTCCTTATGAAGGGTTTACATAGTGTTAGTACATAATCCAAAAGTAAATCCCAATGGGTCAAAATAATTTTAAAATGACATAACACATTCAAAACTTGTTGAATTCATGTAGTGATAAATTAAATAAAATATAATCAAATATATTAAAATACATCTAAAAACTATGACCACAATGATCCACAAATCCCAAAAACCAATAGACTGAGCTAACTAATCTCCAATTAGTACTAAGGCTATTCATAGTAACATTGCACCACTGACATGAGACAATGAAACCACGAAAAAGTAAATGTATAATCCAATACATCATAAAACTTATAAAAATATATAAAATCCAATCCCCAACGGAATAAAGGGGACCTCTGTCCCTCTTCCCTAATTAGGAATTCAGATAAACCCTCACTGATATATATGTATATATTAAAATGGTGAATTGATCTATAAGTACCACACAGAAGTACTAACACAAAACTAGTCTGCAGAATTCTATCAAATGGGTAGACCCAATATAAACTGGAAAAAATGAAACTGAACAGTAGAACTGGATCATACATTGCTCAAAAAACAATTTAGGTCCAGCTCTATGTTAAGACCCTTAGGCCTCATACACACAGACGTTTCTAAAAAAATAAACAAAACCTCGGGCCCGACGTCAAGGAAAAAAAGTCGGCGTTTTTCGGCGTTATGCATCTGCGTTTTTGAGCGTTAGTGAGCGTCGGCGTCAATAGGCGTTTTTAAAAAAAAATCATCCCTCTGCTATTTTTCAACCTAAAAACGTTGGCGTCAAAAAACGCCGGAAAACGCCAGTATAATAATAGGTGGCGTTTGTTGGCATATTGTGGCGTATTGTGGCGGCGGCGTCAAAAAATGCCAAAACATTACAACCTCAGAACGCGAGGGCTGTGGGTTCTAGTTTCAGCTCAAAAACGCCAACGTTTTTATGGGGCCATTGACTAACATGGAGAGCTGCAAAAAACGCCAGAAAACGCCGGCGTCAAAAAACGTCCGTGTGTATGAGGCCTTAGGGCTGAGAGTTCTCAAAAGGTGGATTCCTTCTTGGAAATCTCCCTCACCTTGAAGAAATATTTAATTAACAACCCTGTGTCCTCCGTTAGTAATAGTGGGACAGCCATGAGAGGTCTGGATAGTGGTCTACGCAATCAGTCCACTTGGCAACCCCCTGTTACTAACAATCATTATGTGGAGGTATTTAAAAACTTGGTATTATGTGATTTGGAGAATGTAATCCCGAAAAAAGGTTTGAATCCTAGATATATTAAAGAAGGTATTGAAAGTCTAGAAAAAAGAAAGAATATCATCATCAGACCTGCCGATAAGGGCGGTGGGGTGGTGATTTTAGACAGACAATTCTATTTAAACCAAATCAATGAGATGTTATCTGATGAGGGTACTTATCAGAGATTGGATAGAGATCCGACATAAATATAAGGGGGAATTGAAAGCTCTGGTTGCATTTGGGATTAGAACGGGGGTGTTGAATAAAAAAAGAGCGATCCCTAGTGCTTGTAGAATCCCTATTTTAAATACGCTCCCCAAAATTCATCAAAATCCTGACTGCCACCACCTAGACCCAATGTTAATGGGATTGGGTCTGTAACATCCAGATTGGGCGAATATTTGGATAAACTTTTGCAACCTAGTGTATTATCAACGAAAGCGTATCTTAAAGATACTAAGGACCTCCTTCTAGCGCTCAAAGATATAAAACTACAGGGTGATGAACCTATATATTTGGTGAAGGCTGATGTAGCCTCACTATATACTAACATTTCCCATGATGATGCAAGCCTGGCACTCAATTGGGCTTTAAGTAAGAGACAGGAGGTACCCATGGAACAGAAGGTATTCATGGCAAGGGCCTTGAATTTTTGCCTTCAACATAATTATTTTTGGTTCCAGAACTCTTTTTATGCCCAACGGAGTGGTGTCGCTATGGGTGCTAAATTTGCTCCCAGTTTAGCCAATATATTCATGGCTGAATGGGAAGATAGATATGTGTTCTGCAAGCATAGGAAGGAGTTCCTTTTCTATAGCAGGTTCATTGATGATTTGTTCTTTATTTGGGTTGGTCCTCCTGAATCATTAGAACTTTTCATCAAAGACTTAAACAATAATCAGAATAACATTAAATTGGAACACCAATATAGTCAGACAGAGATTCATTTCCTTGATTTATGTATATATAGGAGTGCTGATGCTCTGGCTACCAGGGTTTACTTTAACCGGTTCCACACCGCGCGCAGTATAGTTATTGTGGCAGTGTGGACGCCGGGTGCGAATCGCCGTAAAAAGACGGCGATCTGCGGGTGGCCGTTGGAGGGCGCGTGCCACCGCACTCCGGAGGAGTGTGCCCGCGGCTCGGGCAGACCCGATGTCCGTCGGCGGGCCGTGATGAGCGGCCACAGCCAAAGAGCGGGGAACCGCCGATGTAAACACGGCGGTTCCCCGCCTGTCAGTGCAGGCATAGGTGATCTACTGATCCCTGTCACTGGGATCAGTTAGATCTCTCATGCCCATGTTAGCCCAACCCCCCCACAGTTAGAACACACCCAGGGAACACAGTTAACCCCTAGCTCTCCCCCCAGGTTAACTCCTTCACTGCCAATGACATTTATACAGTAATCAGTGGACATTTAAATTTCTGATCGCTGAATAAATGACATTGGTCCCAAAAAAGTGTCAAAAATTTCTGACATGTCCGCCGCAATATCGCAGTACCTCTAAAAATTGCAGATCGCCGCCATTGCTAGTAAAAAATGTTAAAAAAAATAAAAACCCCAGAAATTAATTCTCACCACCCGTAAACGCGGCCACTTTTGCGCAAACCAATCAATAAACGCCGATTGTGATTTTTTTTTATCACAAATATGAGGAATTATATAAATCGGCCAAAATGTTTTTTTATATTTTTTTTTGGATTTGTATTTTAGCAAAAAGTAAGAAAAACAGTTTGTTTTTTTTTTACAAAATTGTCGCTCTTTTTTTATAGTGGCGATAAGAAATGACGCAGAGGGGATCAAATACCACCAAAACAAAGCTCTATTTGTGGGGAAAAAAGGATGCAAATTTTGTTTGGGTGCAACGTCGCACGACCGCACAATTGTCAGTTAAAGCGACGCAGTGCCGAATCTCAAAAACTGCTCTAGTCAGGAAGGGGGTAAAACTTTTACGGGGCTGAAGTGGTTAAACCACAGATCGAAATAGCTATCTTGCGATAGGTAGTGGGCATCACCCTGCTTGGCTCAAGAATATTCCAAGAGGTCAGTTTACAAGGATTAGGAGGAACTGCACCACTGATGAACATTATCTTGAACAAGCAGCATTAGTCAGGAATACATTTATTCAGAAGGGGTATAAAATGGAATCCCTAAACAATAAGGTTCTTAGGGTATTCGACACTCCGAGAGAGAACCTGTTGGCTAAAAAACAGGACTCTGGTGAAGCTGGTTTAGATAAACAATGGAGTTTTATTTCTGATCATAATCAATATCTTGAGATAGAGAATATCTTTCAGAGGCACTGGCACCTAACCACTTCCGTACCGCTGGACGTCATGTGACGTCCTTGGGTTTGAGTGGTGATATCTGAATGGTGCCACCATTCAGATAACGTTTTATCTGAATCTGGCGATTCCCTGCAAGAATCAGGGAATTCTTGGCGGCGGATTCACCGCGAGATCACTTTTATCAGCGGCAGGAGAGGTGCCCCCGCCGCTTTCCAGCAGCGGCGGAGATGATCCGATCTGTCCCCCCCCCCCCCCGAGTGTCCGGGGTCTGACTGAGCGGCTAAAGCCGCTCACTTGGCTCCATAACATGGCGGGGTGGAAATGACGTCTGCCCAACGGTCTTAAAGGGCCCGTTTTTTTTTTTGTTCTGTCATTTTTTTCAGTTTTTTTTTTTTTTTTTTTTTTTT
>BLSH010012294.1:17463-31232 GCA_018402905.1 Glandirana rugosa
CTAGTCTGGATCTATGAAGTTCTTCTAATTTGGGGATGGGTAGATTGTCAAGGAAGAAGTCAATATGAGTTTGGTTCGCCTGAGATCCCTCTCTATAGAGCGTTTTATAGAAGTCATGAAAGGCACCCATAATTTTCTGAAGGTTAAGAGTCCCAGCTCCCCCGGGAGACGTATTTTGGGGATTGTGTGAGTACGAAGTTAGGGAGTTAAGCCTGCTACCAGCTATTAGAGCCTATTCTGTTCCTCTGCTGTTAAAAGTGGACCCCACTCCACCGTAAGCATTTTTCCGCTTTGGAAGTGAGGGCGAGATTAAGTGCGGTTCTGGCTGCGTCTAATTTAGCTGTCTGCGTGGCTATAGGGTCTCGCTTGTGAAGTTTGCTAACCTGCAGGAATTCCTTCTCTAGCCAGTCTATATCAGCTTTTCATGTCCAGTGAATTTGTGAGGCTATCTGTATTAGTTTCCCCCCCCCCCCCGATGGTGGCTTTGTGTGCTGCCCACAGGGTAGCTGGTGAGATGTTCTCCATGTCGTTAATGCGAAAGTATTCAGAGATGGCCTTTTCAATTTCAACAGTTCTTACTGGGTCGCTTACGATAGATTTGTTTAGTCTCCTGTGGGGAGATCTTTTCTGACCCTGGGGTCTTCACAAGATTAAAAATGCTAGGAAATGGTCATACTGTGTCTCTGATAAAAGATCTGCAGACCAAGGGTATGAGGCCTGTGGTCACAAAAATATGGTCTATCCTGGCGAACGATTGATGAGGGTTGGAAAAGTGTGTGTAGTCACATGTGGAGTGGTTATGTTCCCTCCAAATGTCGACAAGCCCTTGTTGAAAGATTAGCCTAGCAATGCAAAGGCTTTGTTTAGAGAGTCTGGTGGTGGCCTGATCACTGAATTATTGTCACTGGTTATGTCGGTAGCAGTCAGCCCCCCCCCCCCCAAGTCAGTCATTGTCAAAATACCCACCACACTTTTGCAGTCCCATTATACTCACCACCATAAAAATAAAATACCAATTTATATATACACTATAGTTAGCTGGAGTTCAGCTTAAATTTGTTAGTGTATTTATATTCAATAATTTTATTGAGGTTTTCCACAATAACAGAAAGGAAAAGTACTGTTAGCCAGAAACTGTCATACAACGATATTTGCATAGGATACTCGTTTAAAGACATATGAATGACATAACAGTTTGGAGGTCAAGAGTTAAAAATATAACTACATGTAAGCAGGCGTATGGCGGGAGATGTTATGCCACCTTACCAGACACCCCAGCTGCCGTTCAATTGTGTCTATGAAGTTGGGAGACAACATATTCCGCTACATTAAAAAAATAACATTTGAGAGAATTTATTGAGTTTTCACAGCAATATTTATATTACTACACTGATCAAAAAGAAAACATATTGGAAAGAAGAATAAAATAAAACTTGTCCTTACTAAGCCTAAAACGTGCAGGCGGACATGAAGAGCAAACCTGTGTCAAAAATAACATAGAGGAGACCAAACAGGAAGAATTGCTTAAGCCGGGAGTTCTGGCAGGAAAAAAAAAATATATAAACACTCAACCCCCCCTCCACCCCCCAAGAGCTAACTTTGGAGCGGGGCGTTCCAATTATCCCCGACCTCATGACAGGGGGTTCTCCTGGTGTTGAAAGCTATGAAAGCCAAGAAATACAGAACTGGGTGCTTCATGAAGGCCTAGCACGAGCTGAAAAAACGCTATACAAAAATCTATGAACTAACAAGTCAATTATAAGACTGAAGGCATAAGTGCCTGGGAATATAGCCATCCCTTACTCCCAACCACAAGATTGGGAAGGGGCTATGCTAACCATACGCCTACGAGACCCAGACATCCAATGTAAAGTAAAAAGCCAAGGTACAGTGGAAGAGACAGCAAATAGAGAAGGAAGTAAAGAAGACGTGTAAGATAAAGAGGTAGCACCGAGGGGCATTATGAGAAAGTGAGAGAGCCAAAGGTCACGGCGGGAGTTTTAAGTACTTCCTCCAGGGATCCCAGACTAGGTCAAATTTGGTTGATGTATCCAGGATGATATTAGCAAGCTTTTCCTGCGTCATGATCCAGGAGATTTTCCGTTTAGCCGCAGCGAAGGACACAGAGGGACGCTTCCAAGCCCTGGCAATTGTGATTTTGGCTCCCAACAGAATGAAATGGGTAGGTTTAAAGAGGGGTTTTCAGAGTCCGTCAGGTCTGGAATTGAGAAGGGCCATTTCTGGGTTCTGAGGAATCGGTTGGTCATGATCTTACGAATCAGGTGGAATACTCTATTCCAAAAACTCCGGATGCGTGGGCATTCCCACCAAGTATGGAGAAAGGAGTTCATACTGCCACACCTAACCAGGTTGGTACCAAGTACCAGCGGGTGAATACCTTTAGACTGGCCTCCCTTAAAGCAATGTTAGCTATCCCCTTAAAGGATCTCTGAAACAGAGAATTCCACCTGTCCGCTTCCCAGTCCACCTCCAAGTCCTTCTCCCATTTCCTCGCAAAGGGAGGCTTATCTGGGCTCTCCATCAGTAATGCATAAATCAGGGAAATACCTCCTCTTTGATCCTCTAGATCTGAACACCATTTTTCATAAGTCGTGATACTTACAGAGTCATTCTGGGTTTCCACCAAGAGGTCATGAAATTATATATCTGCTGAAAGCGAAACTTCTCCGTAGGAGGCATATCTAATTTTTTAATGCAGTGAGATAAGGTTAAAGGACCTGTGGGAGTCCAGAAGTGACCTATTCGAAATAAGCCCTTATTTGCCCCCATTGGAAGGCCCGGATGTCTAGGCCTGGTGGGAATTGGGGATTATTAAAAAGATGATTGAGGGGGTGGAGATTTGAGATCAAATAGGGGGGTTGGAGAACTACATCGCTAAGGGCAATAGGGTGCGACAGTGTAGGGGCGAGTATTTATTTATGAGGGGCCCCCACCAAAAAATCGATAGTGTTTAATGGTACTGCCTGTCTCTCTATACTAATCCAATCAGGTTTGTCTCCTTTGGCGAAAATGGTTGAAAACTGGGCTAATTGAGCTGCCTGATAATATTTGAAGAGGTGTGAGAGTCCTAGGCCACCCTGATTCCGTCTTCTATACAGGACATTAGCAGAGCATCTGAAGCCTTTACCGCCCCAGATAAATTTCAGAATTTGCGATTGTAGTTTATGCAATTGAGGTTTCCTAATAGGGATAGGGAGCGCTCGAAAAAAATAGAGAACCCTGGGGAGAAGGGTAATTTTGACTGTGTGTTTCCTACCTAACCATGAGAGGCCCTCCTGATCCCATTTGGAAAGGTCATCTGTTAGTTTCCTGAATAAGGGAGGGTAATTGATATCCTAAAGATGGCTGATGTTGGCTGCCAGATTGACCCTCAGGTAAGGTATCTGGTTGGCATTCAAGGTGAACTTATAAAGCTCCCTGAGACGATATACTATCGCTTCTGGGATGGAGACATTCAGAGCTGCTGATTTGGACCAATTTACATAAACAAAAGTAGGTCATCTGCAAATAAAGCACATTTGTGCATACGAGTCCCACACGTCACTCCCTGGATGTCTGAGTTATCCCTGATAGCAATTGCCAGAGATTCCATCGCAATCGCGAATATTAGAGGGGAAAGGGGACAACCCTGTCTAGTTCCCCTAGAAATAGTAAAAGGGTCTGAGCAGTAATTTTGAAGTTTTACCTGGGCGCTGGGGTTTGAGTAAAGAGCTCTCAAAGTCTGGAGAAATTTTGGGCCGAAGCCCCATCTATTGAGGATGTCAAATAGATATGACCAATCAACCGTGTCAAAGGCTTTTTGAAGATCCACAGATAGAAAGAACCCTTCCTGACGCGGACCCCCATCCCAACTCAAATTGAGGAGCGAGATGATGTCCACTGCTCTGCGGATCTGATCAGGGTCCTGCCTACCCGGGATGAAGCCCACCTGGTCTTTGTGAACATAATTACCTATAAACTTGGACATTCTATTGGCCAAAATTTTGGTCAAGATTTTAAGGTCATTATTGATTAATGAGATGGGCCTATAATTGCTAACGTCCGAGTGGTCTTTACCAGGTTTGGGGATGACTGAGACAAAGGCCCTGTTGGCCTCGTTCTGCAGCATGTACCTTGCCCGTAAAGAGTTAAAGAATTTTGTTAAATAGGGAGCAATTACAGGGCCAAAAGTCTTATAATAGCCTGTGGAGAACGCATCAGGGCCAGGGGCTGAGCCTTTCTTTAGGTTTTTGATTACCTCTAGGACTTCCGCATCGGTGAACGGTTGTTCCAGGGAAACTATGTGTTCCTCTGAAAGTTTAAGGAGGTTAATGTTATTTAAAAGGAAGCGAGGGACAGGGATGAAGCTGTTTTCCCTGATTTATAGAGTTTAGCATAAAAATTTTGAAACAGGGCCATAATTCGTTGAGGATTCTGAGTTAGTTCACCTGAAAGGTCCCTGATCTTTGGGAAAGAGAAGGACCTAAATCTAGAGGACAACCTGGCATCCAGCCTAGGGCCTATTTGATCTTTTTGCAGATAGAAGTGGGCTCTAGACCATTGAATTTGTTTTTCGGTACTAGTGGTAGGGGCAAGGTTTAAGGCTACCCTCCCTGCTTCCAGCTGTATCCTGGAATGGGGGGTCGGATTCTTCTTATGAGATCTGGCTAACTCATGAAAAGCCCACTCTAGAATCTCAATGTCGACCTTCCTTTCCCTTCTAAGCCTGGCAGATAGTTGGATAATCTTGCCCCTTAACACACCCTTGTGGGCCGCCCAAAGTGTCGAGGGCGAGATTTCCCCATTATCATTCCTTAGGAAATAGTCTTTGAGTTCCTTTTCTAGCAATGTACAATGGACCAGGTTATTCAAAAGAGTCTCATTCAAACACCACTGGGGATTCCTTCTTTGACCTAGGTCAGCTCTAATATATATTATAACTAACGAATGGTCTGATAATGGTGAGACTCTTATGTAGGATTTGGAGATCATGGGGGTGACCGTAGCTGGTACAAAAATATGGTCTATTCTTGCCAAGCTCTTGTGGGAAGCTGAGAAGTGGGTATAGTCCCTTACCCTAGGGTTGAGTTCCCTCCAGATGTCTATGAACCCCAACGAGTGAAGAAGCTTGGCTAATTTAAGGCTATGTGTTGGTGGACGAAGCAGACGGGAATGGCCTAACCCCGATTTGTCAAGCGAGTGGTATAACGCTGTATTGGAATATCCTCCCAATATCACCGTCCCATCAAGGTGGGGCGTGATGAGGTTAAACAAACTGTGGAAAAATTTTGCTTGGCCATGGTTTGGGGCATAATATGATATAAAAGTGTACATTAAGCCCCCCAAAGTCCCTTTCAGGAGAATAAACCTGCCCTCCGGATCTTTAATTTCTCTCAGGGAAGTAAAGGCTAAATGTTTAGAAGAAGATTCCGACACCTCTAGTCTTGTCTGGTGCATTTGCCAGAAAGAACTGGGGATATTTAGAATGTATAAACTTCGGATTATACTGTTTGGGGAAGTGGGTTTCTTGAAGCAGTAGCACGTCCAGGTGCTGGGAGTGGGCGAGCGTAAAATATTTTTTCCTCTTCACGGGGGAATTAAGGGCCTGGACATTGTGTGTTGCTATTCTTAGAGATGTTGGGGGAATAGTGGACATTGTCATAGTTCGGGTGTTGAAGTTTATGCATCACTGAGTGAGGGCTTACCTGAATCCAGAAGCCTAGAGGGTAAAGCTTGGCTTGCAAGAAAGTTGGAAGGATGACCCACCGTGACTTCTCAAAAACTGGGCTTCTGCGGTGCCTGAAAAGAAAGAAAGGGAACAGTGAGAAAAAAAAAAGAGAGAACATAGAAAAGAGAGTGAGAACAATGAACATGGGAGGGGTGTGGCACAACCTCGCAGCAAACCCCCTCAGAATCCTGAAATTGGGGGGTATAAGAATCATCCCCAATCTCAGGATATGACAACAACTAGTCTGCTAACTCGGCAGAATTACAACTGACCAAGGGAATAACAGCAATTGGATCCCAAAGCCAGGGGGAGGAGCATGACATCCGCCCCAGCCAATACCTTAGACCCAGAACCTGTAAGAAAAGCAGAGGGTTCCCTGCAAACAAAGAACCCAATAATGATGATGACAGTAACTCCAGTGGGTCCCGGGGCCCGCAACTAAATTAAGGACAATTTTAGAGGTCCCTTCAGGGAAAGTCTTGTATTGGCATCAAGTTCCTCTGAAAGCAGATCATCCCAGACTAACAGGTACTGCCAGCAATACCAAAAACAAAAACAATAAAAAAACTGGTAATAAGATGCAATAAAGCTAGACTGAACAGCCCGCTGACGCTGCCCCTGCAGAAAATCACAGGAGTGGGGGGAGGAGGGTGGGGGGGAGAGAGCTCTGCGGAGAGGGCCGCTTGGAAGGGCCTGAATTCTTGTGAGGCAATGTGGAGGAGGCATCAAGGGAGATGAGGTTAAGTCTAACCAACAGTTATTCCCCATCCTGAAAGGTAGAGAAGCCGCAAATACCTTTCTAGACAAGCAAGACAAGCAAGTCTTGCTTGTCTTGATAAAGGACAATCAGAACGGAAAAGACCACCAGTATTTGATGGTTGACTTGGATAGGACTTCCAGCACAGGCTTCAGGGTTCTTTTCTTTTGGATGGTGGTAGGGGACAGGTCCGCGAAAACTTGAATGGGATGACCTTGTATAGAAAGATTGGGGGAGTTCCTAGAAACCTTCATGATCTCCTCCTTTACACTGTAAAAATGGTGTTTCACCACAATGTCTCTAGGTAATCCATTGGAACGTGGAGGGTGGAGTGCTCGGTGGACCCTGTCAAGCTCCAGACGGTGTTCAGGGATGCCCGGAATGATTTCTTTGAAAAAGTCACACACCGAAACCCGGACATCAGCAACAGTCTCAGGGAGCCCCCTAATCCGAAGATTGTAGCGTCTGGACCGATTTTCCAGATCGTCTATTTTGGATAATGCTGAGTCCAATTGGTCTTGTAAATCTTGGATGCGTGCCGTATTCTGGTTGATTCTGGCCACTGATTGGTCAGTTTTATGTTCTATTGCATCAATCCAGGCTCCCAGGCTTTGTAGATCAGCTTGAATAACAGATGTGATTTGGGTAGGTGTTTGGGCTAAACCCTTGGAGAGCATTTTGGAGAAAACCTCCATCATCATCTGGACGTCAGAGTGAAGTGCTGGCGATTGAGAACCCAAAGTTCCAACCTGAAAATTGCCAGAAGCCTGCTCTTTGAGTGGTGTAGTAATAAGTTCATCTAGAGTCCGTTCTAGAAGGGAGATAGTGGATGCTGGTGAGAGGACCTGGGCCGTGAGTTGAGCCCCTGGTAGGGGCCTTGGAGAGGAGAGGACCCCCGTCTGAGCCAGCTTCCATGTCTTCATTGTCCCCTGCCACTTGTTGTGCTCCTGAAGGCATTTGATGGCCACTTGGGGTCGTTTCATTAAAGCCCGGTTGTTGGGATAGGTCCCTTCTGACTGCCCCTGACTGCATAAGTCCAGAACAGTAGAAAGCCCCTTTAAGATCACTGAGTTGTGCCCACTCTTTATAGCTAGTTATGACCCTAACTGGGTCTGGGAAAGTGTCCAAATGTTTCACTGTGAGAGTAGACCAATGTGTCTAGGTCATAGCCCAGAGGAACCCACCTGTATCCATAAATGTTGAAACAGGGCCGTCTGTCCGCCTGCAAGCTGTGCTGCGGAGTGTGGTATAGTGAGTAGGCCCGAGCCGCGGCCTCAAGTATGTGGCTGGGGCCGGAAGTAGGCCTCCCGGCTGAGCCAGCTGAACCCCTTGCTTCTAGGGGAACCCTCTCTTGCTTATGTTGTACTCAAGGAGAGATACATTCGACCCCCCGAGTAAACCCCGGGGACAAGACCACCCTTAACCGCTCCCTCCTGTCCTGTGATGCGGCTAGCAGGCCCAAGCCACGGCCTCACATACATAAAGGGGGCCGGGCGTGGGACCTTCGGCGGGCCAGGCGGGACCAGGCTGCCCTGGGAGGTACCTTCCCAGATATACCACCTCCCGGGGCACTAGTGGCGGGACAGAGAGGCTCCTTTGCTCGCTGTAGCGGGTCGGGAATGCCGGGGCAAACCGGAGCTCCGGGATTAAGCGCCCATCGCCGGCGCTCCGCGCATGCGCACTCCCTTGTTAGTGTATTTATATCTGCTAGTCCATCTAACACTCCCCTCCCCCCAGAGTGACACTGCCCATGTCCAAGCATGCCCCTGTGCTCCTTCATCCAGAGTGGAGGCACTCTTATACAGGACATGTTATGAGCCAGATCACTTGGTGGAAATAGTGGGAAAAAAGCCTAAAAGAACTGGGGAGAGGAGGTGCCTTCAGAGAGCTATTAATATCCTGTAGGATAGCTCCCATCCTGTGAATGCCTTGTTTTTTGGTTTTGTGTTTAATACCGCTTTTAAAAGCAAACAAAATCTTGAACTACAGTACTTTCAAACATCATTGGAATGTTTCAGAATTTTTGTGCAAATTTCCACTTGAAATTCTACTAGTGTAAAAGCCAGCTTTACTGGCCAGTAAAAAAAGAAAACCAATACAGCCATGGCATATAACCACTTCAGCTCCGGAAAGTTTTATCCCCTTCATGGCCAGACCATTTTTTTGCACTACTTTAACTGGCAATTGCAACACTGTACCCAGCACAGTTTATATTTTTTTTCATACAAATAGAGCTTTCTTTTGGTGGCATTTGATCACCACTGTTTTTTTTTTTAATTTTTACGATATGAATGAAAAAAGTACAATGGTAATAAAGTAAAAAGACCAAAAAGTTTGAAAAAAAACATACCCAATAAAAAAAATAAAATAAAATGTCATAAATTTTGAGCAAAATGTTTTCTGCTACATGATAAAAAAAATGGTTTGTGTGAAGGTTATAGCATCTACAAACTATGGTGTATATATAAATTGGTATTTTATTTTTATACTACTAATGGTGGTGAGTATAATGGGACTGCGAAAGTGCGGAGGGCATTTTGACACTGACTCACTTGGGGGGGGGGGGGGGGAATGACAGCTACCGACATCATCAGTGACACTAATTCAGTGATCAGGGACTTGCTGACAGACTCCCGCTGTGCACAATCACAGTGGATGTGCATGTGAGCACCTTAACTACTTGCCGACCGCCCGCCGTGGCTTGACGGCGGCAAAGTGGTTCGTTATCGCAAACCGCCGTCACCTGACGGCGGCCGCAATAATGAGTATTGTGAGCGTGCGTGCACCGCGGCACACTCACTGTGTTCCGGGGGAGCCAGGGAGCTGGTAGGGCGGACTCGATCACCACTGGCTACCCGAGATGGCCCCCCCGCAGTGAAAGAATGGAGGTCCGTGTATGTAAACATGGATCTCTGTTCTGACAGAGGGGGAAGGACTGTGATCACAGGTTTCCTGTATATGGAAGCCGTGATCACTCCCCTCCCCCCTGCCAGCCTAGCCACCATACAGTTAGAACACACTGAAGGAACACAGTTAACCCTTAGAGCGCCCCCTCCAGGTTACCCCCTTCACTGCCAATGCATTTACACAGTAATCAATGCATTTTCATTGCACTGATCGCTGTATAAATGCCAATGGTCCCTAAAAAGTGTCAAAATGGTCAGGCATGTCCGCCGCAATATCACAGTACCGCTAAAAATTGCAGATCGCCGCCATTACTAGTAAAAACTAAACAAAAAATAAAAAGCCCCATAAATTAATTCTCATCATTCCTAAACGAGGCAACTTTTGCACAAACCAATCAATAAACGCAGATTGCGATTTTTTTTTACCAAAAATATGAGGAAGAATATAAATCGGCCAAAACTGAAGAAAAAAAATGTTTTTTTATATATTTTTTTGGATTTGTATTTTAGCAAAAAGTAAAAAAAAAAAAATTTTCCGCTCTTTTTTTGTTTATAACGGTGACCAGAAATGACGCAGAGGTGACCAAATACCACAAAAAGAAAGCTCTATTTGTGGGGAAAAAAGGACGCAAATTTCGTTTGGGTACAACATCGCATGACCGCGCAATTTTCAGTTAAAACGACGCAGTGCTGAATCGCAAAAAGTGCTCTGGTCCTAAACAGGGAATTCCTTCCGGGGCTGAAGTGGTTAAAACCACAAGCAGAGAGAGAGCTTTGCCTGCACAGGCCACCCGTCCGCAGTACATTGCAGGTGGGCGGTCATAAAGTAATTAAAAAATGATTCCAGGCATGGCTATATTATACATAGTTACTGATCTAGCTAGGACCAATGTAACTATGTACAGTATATACCATACCTGGCCAGTCTCCATGGAAGTGATCTCCCCAAATATCATTGATCTTCAATTGCTTCTGGGCAGGGCCACTGTTAGAAATTATGGGGCCCCGTACAGCCTACCTGACAGTGCCCCCTTTAACCACGCCCTTGACCCCACCCCTGGCCCCTCTCCTTGACACAAAATGCAGGTTTGATTTTGTTTACATATGCGTGTAGAGCCAACGTGGGCGTTCACAATTGCTCATAAGCACAAAGGAGTGGGGGTAGTTTACATTTCTTTTATATTGTATTTAATTTATTTTATTACAAATAAAAAAAATCTTACACTGTATCCTTACATTTATTTTCTATTTTGCTTTCACAACTGATGAACAACATCAATTGTGATAGCATGGGTCATGACAGGTCCTCCTTATGGAGAGATCTGGTGTCTTTTAGACCCCATATCTGTCTCTGTCCTCAAAACATCTGATCAAACCAAGATCAGTTTGATCAGATGCTTGTTCAAGCTGGTGATTGATGGCTTCTTTACATGAGACTAAAACCAGAAGTGATGAAATCCTCGTCACTTCTGGTTTCTGATGTCACTCAGTGGGAGGAAGGACATCCATCCCTCTCACTGTGTCCTAGGAACCGAATGCTACCGGTCACATCTTAAAGGTAGTAAAGGTGGTGGTGGGACCCCCTTTCACTGCCTGTAAAAGTAATCCAGTGCCTTCATAGCCACTAGGATTACTTTACTTTGTGCAGGTTCTCTGGGGCTAAAAAATTATATCTTGATCATTGCTGTAGTGATGACCAAGATATCATTCTTCCAATCAAGCAGCTGGTACGTCACTGAAGGGGAAGCAGTTGAAGGGGATTGGTTTGGGGGCAGTAAAAATGCAGCTCCGCTGCATGTTTATTGCTCCCCCAAATGAAGTGTAAAGTAGCATCTCACTGTCTTATGATAATTAGCATTACAATAATCACACAAGCAGCACAGTAAGCTGCAGGGCTTTTTTCTCACAAAATAGGTACAGGAACTCAACCACAACCCTCCAACCCCCCCCCCCCCACCTGACATCAACATCTCACTTTCAACCCTCTTCAGCTCTGAACTCTGCATGCAACCCCCCTCCACTGCCCCCATCTTCTCCCACCTCTTTGAAAGCTCCACCATTTTTCACATGCCTTACTTTGGTTGTATTAAGCTGAAGCACCATTTGGCTCTAGTTCCTACACTGTAGTTGGCTCCGCCTTGCAGAGAGATCATCTAGTGGGGGTGTCGGCATCTGCACTGCACCCTGGACACCTGCATCTTCCTTGTCCCTATCCTGCACTCAGTTGGAGCCACTCAGGATTTAGATCTGTGGGAGCCGTTGTTAGACAAGCTGTCACCTGTAAACACAGAAGCCGGACTTCTATGATTACAAAAGGTAGAGGTGAGCAGGGAGCAGAGGGCCTGAGCCAAAGGTGGTGGAACTGAGTTCCACCAAATTCCAGCTGAAAAAAAAGTCCTGGCTATGTGTCAAATTTTGGGTGCTGACTTTGTTAGCTTATGGCTGTACTGTATATAACAGACTGTAACACAACACAGCCATAACAAATTCAGCACCCAAAATGGGACACAAAACCATGATAGAGCACCAGCTTAGTAAACAGGTGCTCTATCATCAGTAAAGTTGACTGTGCTGCCTGTGTGATTATTGTAAAGCTGATGATAACCTGCTGTGAGATACATAGTAGGACACAGTGAGTACTCTATGCTATATTCCTCACTCTTTGTGTCCATTGCAGCCATGCGCTCCTTCTGCTCTTCCCTGTCAGCTGTCCAGCGGCTTCACATCTCTTCAGGACAGAAGTCGGGAGCCAAATGGAGAATTTCCATATCACTCCGCCGGACTAATAAAATAGTGGGCGGCATGATGTACATGAAGAAATAGTCCCTCCACTGCACTCACCTCCTGGGCCCCTCTGTTGACCTGACAGGGCCCAGGAAGATGATATCCCCCCCCCCCCCCCCTCCATAAGCAATGTCACGGACCTCTGTTCTCAACAAGAGTATGATCGCTGTAAATGCTTCCTCAGTCCAGAACCAGCCGACCCAAGGTCCCTTTTACCCTTCCCATGCACTAGCCGAAGCGTTCAGTGTAGGGTAACAACAGGAACTGTTTATTATAACACATGTACACAGAGGTAACATTCAGGGGACATATCCCCTCTCCCATCTCTTAATTATTCAGGGCGGGGTAACAAGGGACCCACACACAGGTGTTCAAACATTTCAACAGTAGATTGTCGTTTTAGCAGGGAGGGCTGTTGGAGACAACCACCCCTTCCTTCTCAGAGTTGATACACACACACCCGCAAATCCCATAATACCTTGCTCCCAAGGTAGACAGAACAATAGAAAAATGGGATAGATGCACTTAAACACATTGCAACCCCAGCCCCACCTCAAACCATCTAGCAATGGTCTGGGACAAACGGTGTCATCTACCTTTATATACAGTATCTCTTGAGGGATATTGTCCAGAAACATCACTGTCTGCAGTGGAAAAGCCCTTCCACTCTCCCATAACAAACCACATATATAGAACCCGGGATAACAGAGATAAGAGAGAAGGCTGAGGTGTCCTTTTATAAAACTGTGATCAGCCGTGATCCCAAGGATCACCGCTGATCACAGCTCATTTTCAGTTTATAAAGCAGAGATAATGGGGAGAGAAGCTGTTCTTCACCGATTATCTCTGCACATCTCCAACTGTCATTCACTGACACAGAAATGGGCAGTTTATAAAGCTGTGATCACTGCACATCACAGGTGATCTCAGTCAGAATTCACCCTCCCCGCTTCACCAGTTCAGAGGTGGAGAATTGGGGGGGTGAAGAGAGAATCCCGAGGAAAGAGGAAGATTAGAGACTTCCTCCTGCCTCGTTCAGACCCCCCAACACATTAGCCATGTCCCCCTGCCCTGTATATGTGTATATATGTATATACATGTATATGATGTATGTGTGTATATACGTGTACATATAATGTATGTGTATATATATGTATATATAAGGTGTGTATGTGTTTATATATACATACAGTCCTGCTCACCATTATTGGCACCCATGAAGTTTATGTACATATTGTGGAATATCTACTGAAGGAAATGTATCAAATTAACCAACATATTACTACAGATGTGTGTATGTAGTATATGTACATATATGTATATATGTGTATATGTCCCGTCCCCCTGTACCGATTACACAACCCCCCAGACTTGCTCCGTCCTCCTTCAGAGATTAGAAGGAGAAAGGAGCCCTAAGAGAGAAGTGGGGGGGTTAAGAGGTGGAGACTTGACCACTTCGCCCCTCCCACTTAAGACTGACTCTAGTGGACACTACACGTCACTAGTGTCGAAATATTTGACGGGTAAAGACACAGTCACTTACTGTCAACCTCTACACGTCTCTATTAGCCACTTCTTGTCGAAGAGAGGGGTA
>BLSH010012294.1:41438-51707 GCA_018402905.1 Glandirana rugosa
CATTTTAGAACAGTTATATGGCTTCTACCGTTAATTAATACTTTTCAGACCCAGTTTGAAGATGGTCCACATCCACCTCCATTTTTGCTTTTTTTAGGTTTTTATTTTTTTAAAAATGTTTTTAGTTATTTCCCTGTCCCCATTTCTTTGTAGGGCACTTGTCCCACCCTTACCCCTATTTTCCTTCCTTTTGCAGACCTCTAGGACTTTCCTGGACTTTTTTACAGCAATTTTCAGAATTTTTGTTAAAATTACCAGAACAACTTTTTTTTGAAAAGTCCGGGTTCGGGTCCGGGTCCCGGACACCCCAAAGTTTGGTACAGACCCGAACTTTACAGTCCGGGTTCACTCAACTCTAGTTAAGAAATGTTTTCAGTATTACAGAACATGTTCAGTTGAATGTGACCAGCCAATAGTCCACAGACAACTTTATATATACATAAACATAAACTTTTAAGTAATGATGATGTCTTAAAAATACAGTGGGATTGATTTACTAACATTGGATAGTGCAAAATCTGGTGCAACTCTGCATAGAAACCAATCAGCTTCCAGGTTTTTTTTTTCAAGGCCTGATTGAACAAGCTGAAGTTAGACGCCGATAGGCTACAATGCAGAGCTGCATCAGATTGTTTTACTCTCTAGTTTTAGTAAATCTACCCCAGTATATTACCAAGCATTTCTACATATAAAAGCATAATTCTTTAGCAGGGCCCCAATAGCTTTTTCTGTAAAAAAAAATCTGAGAGCTCCAAAATAGTCCTAGTAATGCATAATATATGCACATAAATCCTCCAAAAGAAGCTGGCCCTTTTTGCACCTCTCTTCTGAATCACTATTACCCCAGTAAGTAGTGTAGGAGGTCTTTCAGCATTTACCAAATACAATTACTCTTGGTGCATTTCTGGTTTATGCAGTTTTAACTCATACATTTTTTTTTAGCATTGATAGGTTTTATTACATACACTCTTATCACATCCAAAGAGCTTACTGAAAAATCCTAATAGCTAAATTGTGTATAAAGGCTTTTGTTCCTGCTTTGCACCAGTGGAAAATGGAAATCGATATGCCCCTCCCATTTAAGAAATTGATCTAAGAACATAGGGGATGTCCAGAGAAATATCCAAAAAATGTGGGGTGCATGGCAGGCTAACCCTGATACTTCTTGGAGAAGAGAATCACTAATCCTAGAGATTCCATATTTGGGGTGACAAAGAACATGCTGTTCTTTTTTTCCTTTTGGGCTTATTCCAGAGGTTTGTTTCTAATTCTCCATGACTGTGCATACCGTTCACTGCTTACAGGTTGACTTAGCATTATCATGTTTTGGTTCATTTGTAGGTGCTCTGGTGAAACGCACACGACAAGCCAAGTCTGATCATTGTCGTGTCGAACAATGCAAAGTTTGGAATTCATTTAATGGTTGACAGTAGAAATGTACTATTAAACAATAAAGCATGCAATGTTTCTGAGACAATCAGCACCCCTTCATTCAAGCTGAAGTTTAGATAGTGATATTTTCGCATAGTTAAATTGGTCCAGCTTGGATCAGTGTGTTTATGTGCCATACCTAGCTAATCCCAGAGGAAGCTTGAAGTCACTGTTGTAGACATCACTACTACAGTGAACACTACTAGCTTCGGGGACCAGTTCCAGGGGCTGCCCTGCTGCTTAGTGAACAACGAAGGTTGCTTGATTGGCATGGGATCCATTCAGAGAACACAATTTACTAAAACTGGAGAGTGCAACATCAGGTGCAGCTGTGCATGGTAACCGATCAGCTTATAAGTTCATCTTGTTCAATTAAGCTTTGACAGAAGAAAAAACTGGAAGCTGATTGGTTTCTATGCAGAGCTGCACCCAATTTTGCACTCTCCAGTAAATTTTTGTAAATCAACCCCTTTTTATTTTCTCAGTAAACGCAATGTGTTCTCTGGTTAGAGGTGAGGGGGCAGGCTGCCCATTACTAGTGCAAAGTGCCATTTTTGCGCTAAGTGAATGGCACTTTTAACATGGGAACATCTCATCATCCTCTAATTATGGCTTCCTATGGGGGCACTTGGCGGGGGGGGGGCAGAAACGCCAGCGGGGGACCCCAGAAGTGGAGGATAGGGGCTGTTCTGTGCAAAACCATTGCACAGAGCAGGTCAATGGGGCGTGTTTTTTTTAAGTAGAAAAATGTAGGGTTTTGCATTCACTTTAAACTTTCACGGTTCCTTGCCCAAGATCAAACATTTACCCTTATCCTGTTTAGTCCATCCTTCAGGGAAATTTGTTTTATGGCAGAAAACCCCCAGTTTTACCATGTGTCTTTTTTATTAGTGCATTTGTTTAATTGTCTAACCTCTCCCACTCCATTCAAGTATATATTCAGGACAAAACTTGGGGACAGCTGGTGAGAGGGAAGGCTGGCCATTTCTTATGCAAAGTGCATGGCACATTTAACACTGCACTTTAAATAAGGCACTTCAACAATGGCAAGTACGAACATTGGTGCTCCACTCAAAATAGTCACGTGCCCTTTCAGCTCTTATCGCTTTCCCTTAGCCTTCTTTTCCCCTCTCTAAACCCTCCAACATTCTCTTGCTAACCTTCCTTTTGCAATAATGCACTCTCTCCTCAAACTTTTATTTCTTTACCCCTCCTCTCCACCCCACATCCTGTACATACCCCTACCCCTCTCAGTCTCTAACAAACTTGCTTATGTCAATGACCTTTCTCTTACGTTCACTGACAGACGCAGCCCTTCATTGACAAGTGGGGTTTATGCACATCCTACTAGGAGTAGACTAGGCAAATAGAAAAAAAGCAAGCTGACCCCTCCCAGGGGGCCATCCTCACTCTAGCATATAACCCCCCTGCTCAGCATAGCATATCAATTTTATTATGCCTAGTGCAAGGAGTTAGACCTGGTTCCCTGCTGGGACCTGCGGTTCCCCAGATTTTTTTCTTCTTTAGGATTTTCAAGCTATCTGATGAAGACTGCTATCAAGTAGCCGGCTGGGGCATAGAGGATATCTCGAATCTTGGAATTTCCCCAGCACGGCCGACTGATGCGAGCTACCCTTAGCCTTGGCGGGGTCCGCCGCATAGTACCCATTCCGTGCGGGAAGCCAGTGGGTGACCCCCACTTGCGTCCAGTGACCGGGCTGTGCTCGCGTCCAGGGGCGCTTGGCCTGCAGCATCCCTTACCGCCAGATGGGAGGAAGGTCTGCTACTGGGTGGTTACCCGCTACTCCCATCGGATTGGTGAGTGACCCCCTCTCTCCCCCCTAGGGGTGCAAAGGGGGGGGCTGGGCATTTGGTGGACTAGGCCGGCCGGTGGAGGGTTTCTAGGGCTACAGGTCCCCCTGTTAGCTTTGGCTATGTGGAGGTGCCATGCCTTGCTAAGGGGGTGCCTAAAAAGCATCCACCCCCCCCTTCCTCAGGGGAGGATTTTGAACCGGAAGGGGCCTCAGTGGTCACGGGGACCCCGTGGGGCTCTCAGATGGTGAACTGGAGCCCTTGGATGGTGAGAAAGACCAGGGGGCCTCGGTAGCGCATGAGAGGGCGCTGGTGGCCTCCCTGATCACCAATATCCATGCGTCCTTGCGACCGGACCAAGCCGGGGAGTCGCAGGAGACTGCCTACGTTTGTGGGTCTTTTAAGCCACTTCGGTCCCCTAGGGCTTATACCTATGATCAATTCTTTGACCAGCGGGTCTATAAGGAATGGCAGCATCCGCAGAATTCCTTTTCCTTGCCCAAACATTTCGCTGTACGCTATCCCTTTGAGGATAGTTTTGTGAAGAAGTGGGCATCCCCCGCGGTGGCTCGCCTGAATAAGGCAATGACCATCCCCTTGGAGGGGTCTCCCTCTTTTAAGGATCCGGCCTATAGGCGGACGGAGGCGATATCCAAGGCACTGTTCTTGGTGGTGGGGTTAGCCATGAGACTAGCTCTGGCGCAATCCCTTACCGAGTGTGCAACTGAGTTACACAATGAGTTGAGCTGTGGGTGCCTGCCTGAGGCGTCACAGCGGACAGACCATCTGATACAGGGTCTTCGGTACCTGTGTGACGCAGCTTTGGACCTGCTTCCCATGCTGTCTAAGATGTCTGTTTTTGCAGTCATTATCAGACGGGTGCTGTGGTTATGCTGTTGGTCGGGTGACCATGCATCTAAAAAGGCCTCACGGATCTTCCCTTTCAGGGGGGTCGGCTCTTTGGGGCACAGTTGGATGAAATCATTAAGGTTTTCACTGGGGGGAAGAGTACCTTTCTCCCGGAGCCCAGGCGGTGGGAATTCCGCCATAAGCAGGGTCCTGCTTCTTCGGGTCAGAAGAGGTTTTTTCGTGCGCCTGGTGCAACGGGCAAGGGCTCAAGGTCCGGCAAGTCTGCCTCGGGGTCCAGTAAACGGCCCTGGCAGTGCAAGAGCGAAAAGATGGAGGAAAAGTCCTCCTCCTCCGAGAATCGGGTGGGGGGCCGACTTCTGGGGTTGGCAGACAGGTGGACTGCCCGCATTTCTGACCGGTGGGTGCAGGAAGTGGTGTCCACAGGATTCAGGATAGAGTTCAGCACTATACCCCCAGACAGGTTCTTCCCATCGAATTTAAGACTCCCTCAGGGGCATCGAGAGGGTCTCCTAGGGGCTGTTCAGACGCTCTCCGAACAAGGGGTGATTGTGCCGGTACCTCCACTGGAAAGGTTCAGCGGTTTCTATTCAAACCTCTTTGTGGTGCCCAAAAAGGGTGGGGTCAGGCCAGTTCTGGACCTAAAAGCGCTAAACCACTTTGTGAAATTCAGGAAGGAATCTGTCCAATCGGTCGTGGCCGCCCTTCACCAAGGGGACTTCATGGCGTCGCTGGATATCAGGGGCGCGTATCTCCATATTCCCATTTGTCCCCGTCACCAGCGCTTTCTGCGCTTTGCGATGGGGGATCTACATTACCAATTTGTGGCACTTCCCTTCGGTCTGGCCTCGGCTCCTCGGATATTCACCAAGCTGGTGGCTCCGGTGCTGGCGCTATTGAGGCAGAGAGGCATTGCGGTAGTAGCATACCTAGATGACTTACCCCTGTGAGCGGAGTCTGCTTCGGCCCTGGAGGAGAATGTGGCTATCACCATGGCCTTGTTGAAAGACTTCGGCTGGCTGATCAACCTGTAGAAGTCGACGTTGACCCCGTCCTGTCGACTGGAATATCTGGGTCTGATTCTGGACACGGAGCAGAAGAAGGTGTTCTTACCTCCGGCCAAGTTACTAAGACTGCAAGCAGCGGTGCGAACCCTGCTGTCACGCCAGTGGTTCTCCTTTCGGTTCTGTATGCGGGTGTTGGGGCTCATGGTCTCAGCCTTCGAGGCGATACCTTACGCCCAGAGTCACACTCGGCTCCTACAGCGAGCGATGCTGTTACGGTGGGACAAGTCTCCACTGTCCCTGGACCAGCGGATCAGATTGGATCATCAGACCAGAGGATCGTTGACCTGAAATCTTTCCTCCCCCTGAATTGGTCGATAGTCACGATGGACGCCAGCCTATCGGGCTGGGGGGGGTCCTGGGGCAGCTATCTGCTCAGGGCCGTTGGTTGGCGCAGGAATCCCGCCTTCTGATAAATGTGCTGGAGTTGAGGGTGATCAGGCTCTGCCTCTCCCACTGGACGGTAAGGCTGCGCGGCCTCCCGGTTCGGGTTCAGTCAGACAACGCCACGGTGGTGGCGTACGTGAACCATCAGGGCGGAACGAGAAGCTCGGCAGCGGCTGCGGAAGCGGCCCACATTCTGAGGTGGGCAGAACTTCACGTGCCGGCAATCTCCGCCATTTACATTCCGGGCATAGAAAATTGGCAGGCAGACTTTCTCAGTCGCCAGACGCTGGATCGGGGGAATGGTCCCTACATCCAGAGGTGTTCCGCCAGATTTGCCACAAGTTGTGGACCTCATGGCATCCAGGTTCAATCACAAGGTGCAGACCTTTGTGTGCAGAACAAGGGACCTGTTGGCGGTCGCCACGGATGCGTTGGTAGCGCCTTGGGGTCGGTATCGGCTCCTGTACGCCTTCCTCCCATCAAACTTCTACCGCGGTGACTGCACAGGATAGAAGCGGAGGGGATTCCGACAATCCTGGTAGCTCCGAATTGGCCTCGGTGCCCTTGGTACGCCGACATGGTGCGGATGGTGACAGATGTTCTCTGGCGTCCTCCGCTGCGCGAAGATCTGCTGTCGCAGGGACCCATCCTGCACCCTGCTTTACCCTCGCTGGCTTTGACTATTGAGTCCCAAGTGTTGAGGAATAGGGGTGTCTCTAACTCCGTGATCCTTACCATGCTTAAGGCGCGTAAGTGTACTTTGCGCAAGATTTATCATCACACCTGGAAGGCCTATATTGCCTGGTGTGAGGCGGGGGGTTGGAACCCTCGCTCTTACTCTGTGTCATGGGTACTGGCCTTTTTGCAGCAGGGCCTGGATAACAAATTGGCATTGAGTACTCTCAAGGGTCAGATTTTGGCTCTGGCGATTCTCTTTCAACGGCCTTTGGCGTCACATTCGTTGATACATACATTTGTACAGGGTGTACACCATGTGGCTCCTCAGATACGGTCGCCTTTGGCTCCGTGAGATTTAAATTTGGTACTTTCTGTACTGCAGAAACTGCCATATGAGAAGATCAGGGATATTCCCTTACAATTGCTGTCGCAAAAAGTGGCTTTCTTGGTGGCCATTACATCCGCAGGCGGGTGTCTGAGTTGGCAGCGTTGTCCTGTAGGTCTCCCTACTTGGTCCTTCATAAGGACAAGGCGGTCTTGCGACCTTCCCCTTCGTTTCTACCGAAGGTGACCTCCTCTTTTCACATTAATGAGGATATTGTTCTCCCTTCATTATGTTCGCATCCCAAGGAATTCGAGTTACATTCTTTGGATGTCGTGAGGGCTTTGCGGGTGTATTTGGCGGCTACAGCTTCCTTTCGGAAGTCTGATGCATTGTTTGTGCTGACAGAAGGACGGCGCAAAGGGTTGGCGGTCTCGTTAGCTACTGTTTCCCGTTGGATCAGACAGACCGTGACCCATGCGTATACTGTTCGGGGCAAAGTCCCCCCTTTTCCGGTCACGGCTCATTCCACCAGGGCAGTTAGTACTTCCTGGGCTTTCATACACCAGGCTTCGGTGTCCCAGGTGTGCAAGGCGGCTACCTGGGCCTCGTTGCACACGTTTGCTAAGTTTTACAAAGTTGATGTGTCATCATCTGCGGATGCTGCTTTTGGCCGTAAAGTTTTACAGGCGGCGGTGTAGGCGCGGCTGGCGCCTCCTGAGAGGATGCTGTTGGGTACAGTTGTTGTAGTTTACCCACCCCTCTTGAATGACACTGCTTTGGGACATCCCTACTTGTCAATGAAGGGCTGCGCCTGTTAGTGAACATAAGAGAAAAAGGGATTTTATTAAGAACTTACCGTAAAATCCTTTTCTCAAAGTTCACTGACAGACGCAGCACCCATCCCTCTGTGTTGCGTTTGTACGGCTTGTTACGAACTGATATGCTATGCAGAACAGGGTTATATATTGGAGTGAGGACGGCCCCCTGGGAGGGGTCAGCTTGCTTTCTTTCTCTTTGCCTAGTCTACTCCTAGTAGGATGTGCATAAACCCCACTTGTCAATGAAGGGCTGCATCTGTCAGTGAACTCAGAGAAAAGGATTTTACGGTAAGTTCTTAATAAAATCCCTTTTTTCCTCTCCAACTCCCTCAATCTACTTGCTATTACTGAAACCTGGCTTCAGGAATCCAACTCTGCCTCACCAGCTGCCCTCTTCCATGGTGGTCTCCTCTGGACTCACGCACCCAGACCCAGTAGACGAAAAGGAGGCAGAGTTGGATATCTTCTTCCCCCACAAAGCACCTCCCAGGTTCTTCCTACACCTGAAGTGCACTGTATGCGTCTTTTTTTCCAGTTTGTCTGAAGATTGCAGTCATATACTGGCCTCCTGTCCCAGTGTCATACTTTCTCAATGACTTTTTTGCATGGCTACCATACTTTCTCTCCTCTGAAGTACCTGTCATCACCCTCTGTGACTTTAACATTCTAGTCAATGTTAATATCCTCTTTTAACCTAACACAATGGACACAAACCACCACTCACTCCAATGGCAACACCCTCGACCTTGTATTCTCCCACCTCTGCACTCCCAGCCACCTCTCTAACACCCCTTTTCCTCTTTCTGATCTCAACCCTATCAGTTTCACATTCTCCCTTTCTACAACCTCCCGTGCCTCTAACCAGCAAACAGTTACCCGTGGGAACATTTGCCATCTAAACCCTTCCCTTCTTCTTTCTGCTACTGACTGCCTTTTTGACAAAATTGCACCCCCGTCCTGCCCAATCTTGCCAATAACAACTTACTGTCATCTTCTCTGGTCATATTTGTTCCTCTCTCTACACGCAGAACCAGGCCTCACCTGCTACAACCCCGGCAAAAAAACCCCATCAGAATTCTCAAGAGACGCCGTGCTCTTGAGCGAAATTGGCATAAAGCTAAATATTGCAAGACTTTACCCTCTACAAAATCTGCACTTCTCAAATGCAGTTCCTGAGTCCACATTGCTAAACAAACATACTACACCACTCTCATCAAAACCCTCTCACCCAATCCTTGTCAACTTTTTTCTACCCTTAATTCCTTACTTCACTCCCCACTACCTCTACCCACTAACTAACTTACTGTGCACAAGTTATTTCAAAAACAAGATCAACACGATTCGTGATGAGTAGAGTTGAGCGAACCCGAACTGTAACGTTCGGGTTCGTACCGAACTTTCGGGTGTCCGTGTCCCGAATCCGAACCCGAACATTTGAGAAAACATTCAGGTTCGGGTTCTGGGTTCTGGCATTTTATCACACATGTTGAATAGCTGCAGGGCAGCCAATCAACAAGCATTTCACTGGTTTTCCCTAGAAGCCATCACAGCCATGCCTACTAATGGCATGGCTGTGATTGACCAGTGCATCATGTGACCCAGCCTCTATATGAGGCTGGAGTCACAGTGCTGCATGTCACATGCTCCTAGGTTAGTGTAGGGAGAGGATGCTGCCGGCGCTGTGAGGGACAGATTATGAGGGACAGATTGCAGTGATAATAACTAGGTAGAGATTACTACTACTGCTTTGAGGGACAGATTGTAGATCTATAACATCTCATCCTGCATTACAGAGAGATCTGATTACAGAACGATCTCTCATCCTGCATTATAGAACTATCTGATTTCAGAACGATCTCTCATCCTGCATTTCAGAACGATCTGTCATCCTGCATTACAGAACGGTCTTAAGGGACAGATTGCAGATCTAATAACATCTCCCATTGTTCTTCCTTTTGCAGCCCTCTAGCACTTTCCAGGACTTTTTTACAGTCATTTTTGTGCCAAAAAGTTCGGGTCCCAATTGAATTCAATGGGGTTCGGGGTAAAGTTCGGATAACATTTGGTACCGAACCTGAACGTTTCCGGAAAGTTCGGCCGAACCCGCCGAACCCGAACGTCCAGGTGTTCGCTCAACACTAGTGATGAGATCTCCAGTGTCCAGCTTTCTCCTCCAACCAACACACCTGGTTCAACACCTCACTCCTTCTTCGATCCTGTTACCACTGAGGACGTTTACAAACTGCTTTCCAAGGCCCACCCCACCCCACTCCACCTGACCACCTGTTCTCTGGTCCCTGTCCCCTCACAATTATTATGGCCCCCTTCCTGCTCTATCCTAAACTCTCTAATTCATATCTTCATTCTCTTCCTCTCCACTAGCACCTTTCCCTTCCCACTCAAGCATGCAATGGTTATCCCCATATTTAAAAAAACCCTCACTAGTCCCCACCTATTTGAATAACTTAAGACTAGAGTTGAGCGAACACCTGGAAGTTCGGGTTCTGCTGGTCCGTCCGAACTTCGGGACAAAGTCCGGGTCCGGGTCCGGACGGAACCCGAACGATCGCGAAACAGGGCTTCAAGCCTGCCTGGTCGTCTTGGGCTTGAAGGTCCACAAGCGAGTTGAGATCAGAATTCAATAAGTTTATCCACCCCTGATCACTCCCAAAAAAATTTATACCCCTATTGGTAACGTACGAACTCACCCTTCCCTTTCCACGATCACCTCTCCTTCTCTTACTTCTATACTTAATCTCTCAAATCCTATCTCGTCCTTCCCCCGGTATTATTAACACTCCCCTGTCCCTGGTCTCTTGTCCACCAGTCCACCTCACCCCACCCCACCCGGAACCTTTCGTCAAACATTTGCAGGAGTCACCATTGT
>BLSH010012294.1:56264-75632 GCA_018402905.1 Glandirana rugosa
GAAATCTCAAATTCCCCCAACAATCTGATCGTTGTGTACGAACGTACAATCGTTTCGTTGGACAGAGTTTAATCTGCAAATCTCCAACTCTAAGCAGCGGTATTTGAAATCTCAAATTCCCCCAACAATCTGATCGTAGAGCACGATCGTAGCGATCGTTGTTCTATGCAGAGCTTGATCTGCAACTCAAAGCAGCGGTATGTGAAATCTCTAATTTCTGCTATCTGTCCTCAGAGCAACAGCACAGACAGCAGTAGTAAAGTAATCTATCTCAGGATGCAGGATCAGGTCTTAAAATGGCTAAAATCTGTCCCTCACGCCGTCAGCTACCTTTCCCTATACTAACCCAAGGAGCATGTGACTGCAGCACTGTGACTCCAGCTTATAAAGAGGCTGGGTCACATGATGCACCGGCCCAATCACAGCCATGCCATTAGTAGGCATGGCTGTGATGGCTTCTAAGGGCAAACCAGTGAAACGCTTGTTGATTGGCTGCCCTGCAGCTTCTCAACACGTGGAGTAAAATAGCAGAACCCCGGACCGAACCCGAACGATTTTTGAAATGTCCGGGTCCGGGTCCGTGCCACGGACACCCTAAAGTTCGGTACGGACCCGAACGTTACAGTCCGGGTTCGCTCAACACTACTTAAGACCCATCTCCCTGCTCCCATATGCCTCCAAGCTTCTTGAATGCCTTGTCCACAACCATATGAGTTACTACCTCACTGATGACAACCTTCTTAATCCCTTGCAATCTGTCTTCCGGCCACAGCATTCCACTGAAACTGGCTACTAAAACTCTCTAATGACCTGCTAACTGCTAAAAACAATAGCCATTGCTCCCTACTCTTACTTTTAAACCTTTCTGCTAATTTTGGCACCCTTGGCCACCTGCTCCTCCCCAATAAACTCCAATCCCTTGGCCTCTGCGACTTTGCTCTTTCTTGGTTCTCCTTTTACTTACCTCAGCATATTTGCAGCATCACATACAACACCATCTCCTCCACTTCTCTTCCTCTTTCTGTTGGGGTACCCCCAAAGCACCACCCTTGCACCCTTCCTGTTCTCTTTCTATGCCTCTTCCCTGGGCCAGTTGATAACCTCCCACAGCTTCCAATACCACCTTTGGCACCTGGCAAAGACACCCAGACCTATCTCTCTACTCCCCAGCTCAAACTGAGCTTGTAATATTTCCTTCTCCCCAACCCCCCCATAACTTTATTATTGAGATGAACAACAAAACCATTGGTCCCTCTGCACATGTCGGGGTGCTAGGTGTAATCCTAGACTCTGACCTCTCCTTCGGGCACCACATCCAATCACAGGCTAAATCTTGTTTCCTTAACCTCTGCAAGATTTCCAAAATTAACCCCTTCCTTACTAACGACACCACGTTCCCTCCTTGATTATATCCTGCCTTGACTACTGCAATGCCCTCCTCAGTGACCTACCTTTATACAGGCTATCCTCCTTCAGCCTATTATGGATGCTGCTGCTAGACTTATACACCTTACTAACCAATCAATGACTGCTGCCCCTCTCTGCCAATTCTTGACTAGCTTCCACAAGCCCAATGTATAACATTCAAAATACGAGGGTTTCCACACTTTTTTAAAGCTCAATTAAATATAAAAAAGTGTGGACACTTTTGGAAGACTCCTCATACTAACCACAACGTACAAAGCCACACAACACTGCCCCAGCTACATCACTAACCTCATCTGCAGATATTGTCCAAATTGTCCTCTTCGCTCCTCCCAAGAAATCTTGCTCTTTAGCTCCCTTGTTACCTCCTTCCATGCTTACCTCCAGGATTTTTCCAGAACCTCTCCCATCCTTTCGAACTCCTTACTCCAGTATGCCCAGTCAGCTCCTACCCTGTCCCGATCCTTGAAAACTCATTTATTCTTGGAAGCCTATCCCACCACCACCTAAGAATTGTACTTGAGTCCCCTCCATCAGATCATCCCCTGCAGCTATTACCTTTTGTACCACTTCTTCCTCTTTCTAGATTGTAAGCTACACGAGCAGGGCTCTCTTATTCCTTCTGTATTGAACTTATTGAACTGTATTGTAATTCAACTGTCCCCCTTTATGTTGTAAAGCAGTCCTCAAACTGTTGGCGATATATAAATCCTGTATAATAATACTAATAACAATAGATGAGGTGATAAGGCGGGGTGAGGATATCACACTCTACTGTACACCTTGTCCAATCAGAAAACTCTTGAGGTGATAAGGCGGGGTGAGGATATCACACTCTACCGTACACCTTGTCCAATCAGAAAACTCTTGTCATTTATTGTAGAAATGAAATGTAAAGTGTACTCTAAATGGTGCCCCAGGCAACCTCTGTTAACTAAGCAGTGGGACAGCTGCTTAGCATGGGACTTAGAAACTAGCAGATACTATTATATTAATGGTAACTACTGCAGTGCACATTCACACTTACATTGGTCCAAGCTGGACCAATGTAACTATGCAAGATATTCTTACCTAAACTTCAGCTTTAAGGAATATGTTTTCAGGGCACATACATACACATTCGACTTTGCTCTAACATGGATGACAGACTTGCGCTGCTCTACATCTTACTCTGGCATGGCCATCAAACATACTTATATAGTATTTGTGATGGGTTTGCCTTTATGCAAACCTGTAATGACTTAAAGATTATCATACTCATAGGATAAGTATGACAGCCAGGCGATTAGCATTTTTTGATTGATAAGCCAAAAATGAAAAGGGCATGGTTTCTTTAATTATAGATTTACTCTTGGGAGAATGACTATATCTCCCTACATCTTAACACTGCAGTTGTACAGACCCCTATTTAAAGCGGAATTCCGCCCACATAATTTTTTTTTTCTTTGCTGGCATCCAACTAGTTAGTATTCATTACACAAATAAAGTCATTGATAGTGTTAAATCTGGGTAGTCTTCCTTTTTATTTTGTACTTGCATTGCTGATTTTTTCTTTACTGTGAGTTCCCATCTTAGCTGTGGGCATGTGAAGCCCACTCGCACCCTCCTTGAGTCTCTTCCTGGATAAGGTGCATGCTGGATAACCAGCATGCACCTCTCGATCTTGAGTGTATGTCTTGTTGCCATAACAATGGGCAGCAATGGAGGAAGGTCCCGCCCTGTTGTCATGGCAACATAGATAACATGTCTCTCCCCCTTAAAATCGCATCATTTCCTGTCTTGAAATAACGTGATTTTACAGCTCAGGGATGCCGCTGACTCATGGGAAATGATGACTCACATCTCCCATGAGCCCAAGCGAGGCAGTCAGTGATGCGGAGTGCCGTGGGTCAGGAAGTGGAAGATTACAGGGACCACATAGCAACAGGGCGCTTAGAGTGAGTATAAAAATGTATTTTTTCCTAAGGTGATTCATTATGCATAGAGGATTTGAAATATATAAAGATGTATTTGTGGGTGGAACTCCGCTTTAACTGATTTCATTGTCAGCCAACAGGAGAGTCATCTTATGGATCCAAATCTGTAAACCCCTGTTCATTTCTCCATAGCATTCTGCTGGGCTCCAACCTTACACAGCATGTGCACACGTATTGCCTCCTAATCAACACCAAAGTGGTCCATTGAAAAACATAACCTCTCTACTACAGAAACCATAAGGTGTCACTCGATCTAAAAGCCTTACAGCACATATTTTACTGGGAACATGCTATTTTGATGATATATTCCCTAGTACTAATCTTGTTCCATACCCATTACATATCTGTAATGACTACTGGAGGTTTAGATATATGACCTGTGTCATTTGACATACGGAAAACAAGCCCTATTAAAGCTTAACTAATAACATTTCTGGCAGGAATCTTTTGATAAGGAATTATGTTAGCAAGTGATGAAGAACAAAATAACATGGTTAAGAGCCAAACTACCAATTAATGAGATTATTGTATTTAGAGGCTTTAGAAGAAACGAAAGAAAACGTATGGTTTATATGAGAGATGATTTTTTTTGTTTGTTTTGAAGATAGTGGTAATGGATAAGAACCTGTCAGGTTTTTATTATTGTGTGACCCCACTAAAGAGAATTTTTGTATTTCTTTGCATATTGCCCTGCCCAAGTGTACCTTTAGCAAGCTGGCAGCATGGCTGACACTGCTCCTTCCTTGGAGGGTGGCGGTCAGCCATGCTGCTGGATGGATCACATGGTTATTTCATATTAGGCTATTAGGCTAGTGTGTTTATTAGTTTTTGTTTGATAGCTCAATATTATTATTATTTTTTAATATAAATTTCAATTTTAATTTTTTATTATTATTATTATCATCATCATTACTTTTTACTATTACTTTTATTATTTTTTATAGTGCATCTGGGATCTCTGCGTTTGCTGGCGGACCCCCCTTTTTGACACTCTTCTTGACCCCACCAAGGTGAGCATGTATGCAATGTAGAAAATTATGTTTTTTAAAGTGTAATCACAGCCCACATCTCTACATATGTCTTGCCTTCCTTTTCCAAATCTTTGAGTGTTGTGAGTAGTTATTTTTATATGATTTTGCCCTATGTACATATCCCCTTTTTTTGTTCCTTTGGAATGCCCCAGAGGAAGAGAAAAAGTCTTGAAACGCATTTGACATTTGGGCACTACTCATTATGCATATGCAAAACTAATATTCCCCCTTTCCTGGGTTTTAGTTGATTTGTATGTATATGAACAGAGCATCCATTTTGGCCATCTTTGCCAATTATAGGAGATGTAATTTTTCAGGCCTGTGTGTGGTTTAAACCTTTGTTATACTGTGTACACAAGTGTTAGATTCTCTAGAGCCCTTTTAAATTCCTGCCACCCATCATATTGCTTTCTTGATGATTATCTTAGGATGGGCACTCATATGGTCTCAAACCACACCAATATTATTTTTCAGTACATGAACAGAAGCACATGAATAAGCAGTAAGTCACTATAGTGTGCAGGCAACAGCAGTGCAGCTACTGACAATCCAAGGTGAATAATTATTATTTGCAGTGTCTCACTAAAGTGAGTACACCCCTCACATTTTTGTAAATATTTTGTTATATCTTTTCATATGACAACACTGAATAAATGACCCTTTGCTACAATGTAAAGTAGTGAGTGTACAGCTTGTATAACAGTGTAAATTTGCTGTCCCCTCAAAATAACTCAACGCACAGCCATTACTGTCTAAACTGCTGGCAACAAAAGTGAGTACACCCCTAAGTGAAAATGTCCAAATTGGGCCCTATTAGCCATTTTCCCTACCCGGTGTCATGTGACTTGTTAGTGTAGCAAGGTCTCAGGTGTGAATGGGGAGCAGGTGTGTTAAATTTGATGTTATCGCTCTCACTCTCTCATACTGGTTACTGGAAGTTCATGGCAAAGAACTCTCTGAGGATCTGAAAAAATAATTTTTGCTCTACATAAAGATGGCCTAGGCTATAAGAAGATTGCCAAGACCCTGAAACTGAGCTGCAGTACGGTGGCCAAGACTATACAGCGATTTAACAGGACAAGTTCCACTCAGAACAGGACTCTCCATGGTGGACCAAAGAAGTTGAGTGCACATGCTTAGCATCATATGCAGAGGTTGTGTTTGGGAAATAGATGTATGAGTGCTGACAGCATTGCTGCATAGGTTGAAGGGGTGGAGGGTCAGCCTGTCAGTGCTCAGACCATATTCCGCACACTGCATCAAATTGGTCTCCATGGCTGTTTTTCCAGAAGGAAGTCTCTTCTAAAAATGATATACAAGAAAGCCCGCAAACAGTTTTCTGAAGACAAGCAGACTAAGGACATGAATTATTGGAACCATGTCCTGTGGTCTGATGAGACCAAGATAAACTTATTTGGTTCAGATGGTGTCAACCGTGTGTAGCGGCAACCAGGTGAGGAGTACAAAGATAAATGTGTCTTGCCTACAGTCAAGCATGGTGGTGGGAGTGTCATGGTCTGGGGCTGCATGCTGATGGCACTGGGGAGCTACAGTTCATTGAGGGATCCATGAATGCCGACATGTACTGTGACATACTGAAGCAGAGCATGACCCCCCCCCCCCCCCCCTTTGGAGACTGGGCTGCAGGGCAGTATTCCAACATGATAATGACCGCAAACACACCTCCAAGACCACCACTGTCTTGCTAAAGAAAGTGAGGGAAAAGCTGATGGACTGGCCAAGCATGTCTCCAGACCTAAACCCTATTGAGCATTTGTGGGGCATCCTCAAATTGAAGGTGGAGGAGTGCAAGGTTTCTAACATCCACCAGCTCTGTGATGTCATCATGGAGGAGTGGAAGAGGACTCCAGGGGCAACCTGTGAAGCTCTGGTGAACTCCATGCCCAAGAAGTTTAAGGCAATGCTGGAAAATATTGGTGGCCACACAAAGTATTGACACTTTGGGCCCAATTTGGACATTTTTACTTAGGAGTGTACTCACTTTTGTTGCCAGTGGTTTAGACATTAATGGCTGTGTGTTGAGTTATTTTGAGGGGACAGCAAATTTACACTGTTATACAAGATGTACACTCACCACTTTACATTGTAGCAAAGTGTCATTTCTTCAGTGTTGTCACATGGAAAGAGAGAATAAAATATTTACAAAAATGTGAGGGGTGTACTCACTTTTGTGAGATACTTTATGAGCAATACTGCAAGTGATATGTGACAGACCAAAACATTTACCTACCAATGAAAAATCCCTGAACTCATACAATCACTGACATTTAAAAAGTAAAAACAATAATTAATTGAAATGTATATGGAAAAGCAAAGAATCGGGTGAAAAGTGCTGCATCCAATTGCAAGAAATTATTCATTTACTGATCTGACAGTGATTAACTGAAAGCCTGTCACGAGAGCCTAGAGAAAGCACCACCCTGTTTCTGCTTCTGAAGCATCACATGGATCATCCAGTTTCTGGTCTCTTTTCGCTGACCACATACCGTACAGTGACTTGGCCATCTCCAAGCACCTGAAACCTCATCAACAGCAGCTGCTTGGATTCATGAGCACTCAAAGCCTTGCCTCAAACTGGGCCTAGTTGCTTCCTGCTGCATGGCACATGTCTTGTCAGGATCACAAAAAAGACACTCCCGCTGCTACATGTGACCTCAAGCCATACTCTCTTAGCAGATCTGAGATTGCTTATCCAGCATCCCTAGAAGGAACCGACGTCTGTAATCTGGGAACGTGGGACCTCTGTTTTTAGGGTCATCCTCACTGGAGACTTTTTCGTCACCATCTGTATGAAACACCAGTTTGATAATCTGTGCCCTTCTCTTAGTGGTGGCAGTTCCCCTGTGTTTCAAGGGCTTTACCTCATCCAGCCTTGATGTTAGTCCTTCAGGTTTCTCTGAAATGTGGATGGTTCCCAGATTCTTTTGGTTCTGTCAGTGGCTGTTGCCCACACCTTAGTTGTACTGCTTTTGGATCTCCCAACTGTTTCTGAATTCCTCTTTTCTTCAATGGACAAAATACGATTTTGTAGCTACCTCAAAATGTTTTTCTATTGAGAGACACAAGTCCAGCCAACATGTGTTTGTTTGGCCCCATGAATGGCTTGCTTACAAAACAGACATGTTAGGTAGAGGAGGGGTTATATTTGGACTGGCTTACAACTTTATCTGTTTGCCAGGGACCAGACCTCCTGTATGCGGCAATATAGCCCAAATGTTTCTGAACTCCAGTGTCAATCAATTGACTTGAAAAACAAGATTTTAAGATAAAGAACAAAATTCTTAGTTTTCAGATTACAGACACAGTACCCTTGCCTAGACCTACTTCACAGTGACTGTGCTTTCACGGTGAGTTGAATGCAAACAATTTACAGTACTGCAGGATTCCATTTACAAACATGTTTTTTGCAAAATATAGACACTCATTTGCAGCACATACACTCAGATTGCAGGGTCCTACCAACCTACTTATTTATGCCACTTGCTTTGGTGGGCCAGCAACTCTACTGGCTCAGTCTGACATCAACTTGTTATGTCAGCAGGACATTGTAATGATGCAGTAGGGTTTTTTTTTTTTTTTGCATGTGCATACTACAAAAACTCTTTTGGACAGAAAAGTCCTTTTTTTAAGATATGCAGCACTGGTCCTTCCTCCACACACCTCACTGATTGGTAGAAGTAGTGATAGAGCAAAAAAACTTGATTTCTATGGGAGATCTTGAAACCCTCAGCCCAAAAATCCTTTTTTTTATGGGATCTTCACACATCTATATTATTAGCGAGAAAGTAAACAACACACAACTGGTAAAAATGTCCAACCCGATTACTTAAGTGATTGTAAAACCCTATTTTTTTTTTATAACAAGCATGTCATACTTACCTGCTCTGTACTATGGTTTGCACAGAGCAGCCCAGATCCTCCTCTTATCAAGAAACCTACCATAGCCAGCCACTTGCTATGGGGGCACTTGGCACCCCTAAACTCTGAGCTTAAAATATGTCTCTAAATGTCCTAATGTGCATGGATACCTAGGATAACAATGAGTAAGAGAAATCAAACTGAATAATCAGTGCTGGAGACAACCAATTATATCCACATCCCATAAATAGGTAGAAGAAAATAAATCATAGATCAGGCGGGCGAGCCTCGTCTCATGAAGGGTCTTTACTGGATGTGGTTGTCTAAATAGTGAGCACACAATTGCACAATTACTTTTGTAGTCATGTGCTCCCTTGAGAGTGGCTGGTAGTAGTGGTTCATCTGATAGCTGATCTCATTCGCACCATATATCACACATCCAGAGACACTGACCAGAGCCGCTCTTGTTTTTGTTGTTTTATTTGGGGAAATCACTTGGATGGGGATAAGGGGTAACTGTGGGATACCCAAAGAATTATGGTACACGGATTCCATATACAGTCTTGTATATGCGCACTTCACTGCAGACTCTCCCTCTGCAGACTATTGCTCCTCTCAACTCCCCAGCACTTCACTTGATGACAGTTTCTCTTACAGTTCTCTCACTACACAGAACTCAAACTTTACACTTCTTTGCTTCTCTCTAGCTCAGAACTTAGTTTCCAGCCTGAAGGGAAATTTATCAGGCTTCTCTGTACCTTTCTCTTCACCACAGTTAGCACATGGTGAGGCCCACCCTGTTTCAACAAGACCTCAAGAACACCCATTACAGGCCAGGGATCATGGGCCGTCCCTGAGTGACAGGAGGTGTTGCTCCCATGTCAGCCCAAGGCTATATCTAGCTTTAGGCGAGCAGAGCCGCACAATGTCCTGGCACGCAGCTGTGTCCCTCATTTGGTGTGGATGCTGCGCGTGGTACTGCGCATGCTCGGCCTCTCAAGTGCTCACGCCAGATGTGACTGTCACTTCCGGTGGGACCACATTTAGAGCGGCTGGGGACACCGATACACTGGAAGCTTTCCGGTGGTGTGCATCCCCGGCCCCAAAAGGAGAAGGTAATACACTATTTACAATGGAGGTATTGGCTAATTTGAGGGTCTGTCTTTTGGGGCATTTAAAAATGTGAGTCAGTATGTGAGGGGCTGGTGCTGGCGGCTGATGTGGGTGTCTCTGATGCTGGCTATCCCTAGGTTATCCTTGGGGCTGTGTAGTGGAGATGGACAGGATGTTTGTAGCACAATGACCAGGGGGAGTCTGGATCCCCCTCCAATCCTTAAGAGAGTGCTAGAACAATACATCCATGAATGATATCTGGTATTGTCCATACATACCGACAGCAGGATACCACAAGGCACCGAGTAATACCAAACCCCCAAACCAACACCAAAAACCCCCAGGGAAAAAAAAACCTTCTTCCCCATGTGTATATATATATGTATGGCAGGGTTGTAAAACATATATGAATTAATGAGGCCGTTGTTATTATGTGACATTGTAGATCGACCTATTTGGATCTACCTTCTCTTATGCAGTCCAACACCCATCAGACAAGAGCGGTGGTTCTGGCACCACCAGCCAATCAGGCAGTTGGGAAAGGGGTCACTGGCTGCACCCGACAACGCCACCTACTGGTTTGACTCTGGAATGGTGAGCACATGTGGAATCTGTAAAATGTCTTATACCAAATTAATACTATGTAATTGTGATTATGTGATAATTGAAATTATTATGTTTAATTAACAGATGTAGAAAACATGTTCCCTGAGGAAGCAGAAATCTCCTGCAAAACATTGGAAATACTCCATGGGTCAGCAACCTACTGGTCCTAGTTGTTACTTTGGACATATGGGGGTGTTTGCATGACATACATCTAATTTTATCACAGTGTTTTTATGTATTTTGTACTCAATAAATATTATGTTTTTCAACAATGTGTGCAATTGTGTGCACACTATATAGGCAACCACATCCAGTAAAGTCCCTTCATGAGATGAGGCTCGCCCTCCTGATCTATGATTTTATTTCATCTACCTAGGATAACATTGAGGTGGTTTTACAGGCAAAAAAAAAAAAAAAATAGTGCATGGATTCTAATGCAGAGAATGCATTAATGTAAAAAAAACAAAAAACAAAAAAAAACCTTCAGCCTTTAGAACCACTTCAATATTTAGGGGGAGATCTACTAAAACTGGTGCACACAGGATCAGGCGCTGCTGTCCATAGTAACCAATCAGCTTCTAACTTCAGCTTGTTCTGTTAAGCTTTGTAATAAAACCTAGAAGCTGATTGGTTAATATGCACAGCTGCACCAGATTCTGTGTGCACCAGTTCAATAAATCTCCCCCTAAAGCCTGTTACACAAGGTGAGATTATCGGACGAATGATCGACCAATTTTTTTTTTTTTTTTGCATGCTAGTCTTCATATCGAAAATGAAAAGGTTAATAAAGTTACGAAAATTCTCTTACGACAGAATAAAAATTTGGAAGTGAGGTAAGGTATTGTATTTTTATAGTATTTTCATAGTATTTTTGGCTGAAAACTGTAATGATTAAACGAAAATTGTATGATCTGGTATGGTACGAGAAAAATGTTCGTGCTTGTCCCTTCTAATAATTTAACATGGCCTATCCCAATTGGCTCCTGGAAGCTGTGTGTGTACTAACGATCAGATTATCGTAAGATTGCTTTGAAAGTGTTTTTTAGTACGATTTTCTGATCGTGTGTATTAGGCTTTAGGGTCTATGAACATTTGATCATCATTACTCAATCCACTGAATTTATTGTTACACAACAATGCAAATATTGTTCATATCATGATATTATGGGGTTGATTTAATAAAGGCAAATAGACTGTGCACTTTGCAGAGAACAGTTGCACTCTGCAAGAGCAGTTGATCCAGAGCTTAGTAAATAAGTAGTAGACATGTGCATGACAAACAAAAATTGTTTTGTTTTGTTTCGTTTCGATTCGTTAATCTAGTTATTTAGTTTAATTAAATTCGGTTGATTTGTTCAATTCCTATTCGGGATTCATATTTTGGAATTTGTTTTGTCTTTTTTCGAATTGTCTTCGAATTTACCAATTTTTTTCAATTTGAAACATTCAAATCGATAAATTTTGAATGGTTCAAAACGAAAATGTTATCATTTTTTTCGATTCGTTTGCGGCAAAGTGAACAAACAAAAGAAAAAGCTTCATCAAATGATTACAATGACTTTTTAAATCACCTTTGACTTAAAAAAATAGCATCATTTCAAAATGGTACTCTAATAACACACACAGTCTTTAATTTCAGAAATATGTTCACAGTTCGAATTGGAATGGAATTCGATGTAAAATTTGATTGGAATTTTGATCTCAATCTCGGAAATTCAGACAAATTTTGTTTCCTTATTTGGGGCACTTGGTAAACTTCGTTGTATTGATATATTCGAATATCCGAATAATGAAAAATTAGTCAGAATATTAATTTGTAACAAAGCGAACCACACATGTCTAATGAGCAGAAGCTCTGCCGACTTCCATTATCCAATCATGTGCAAAAAGAATTGCTGTTTATTAAATTTCCCTTGCATGTGATTGGGTATGGAGCTTCACCCCATTTACTAAGCTCTGGAGCAACTGCACTCGCAGAGTGCACAGTCTATTTGTCCTTAATAAATCAACCCTGATGCCTCCATGTTTGGGTAGTGTTAAAGCTAGATAGAAAATACTGTAATGCTACCTGTACTAAATAAAAAATATATATTTGTAGTAGGGCATGCCTTGGAGTAGTTGTTGAAATGATTTGTAATATATATTTATATAAAGGTTGCTATGCTAATATCCATATGACGCTACAGTCAGCTTTTACCTCCTGTGTTATGACCTCAAATGAATATTTATTTGTACTTGATCCGTGTCTGATATGTTTGCTTTGCATGTTACGAGTTTGTTCCTGTGACCAGAGAACATTATATTAACCCAGTGTAAACAGTGCTGAGCTTAGCAACACCCTGATCTGAGCCAGCACTTCCCTAGGGAAAGTTTTGCAGTTCAGGAAAATAGACTAAAAAGTTACTCACCACAGCAGTGTAGCTTTAAACAAATACTATGATAATTCATCATACATCACGTTTCTTTCTTAATCTATAATTTAGTTTAAAAAATATTTTAGGAACAACTTAATTTAGTGGCTATATAAGATTTATATAAGATAAAACTGGGAAAAAAGAAAATAAGGATATAATATGAGTGGATGGCCATAACAGCCACTCAAAATTTGTAATTAATGAAAGATAAAAATTGATTGGTTACCATTCCACTTTTGTGTTCATCTACTCTTCCTTGGTTATTTTTTTTTATTTATTAAAGCAGTGTATTCTCTGCAAGGGGTGGAAGGTGCAGCAGTTAATGTTCACCAGTCACTCTAGAATTTTTTGGCATGTTTGTGCACTCAAGAAAACTGTCACAATATGTGGGTTCTCAGGGCTGACCAAAAAAGAAGGCCTGAATATTTTCTCAAACTATTCTGATTAATCAATCTCATAAATAAAAATATATTGTCAGCTGTTTTAGCAAAACCAAGCAAGGTGTTTTGGCAATAGAAAGCTTGAACATCGTGTCACACACACATTCGCATCTGCATCTTTCCTAAACACGTGAAAAACACAAAGAAAAGTGTGTGTTTTCCCGCACATTTTGGAAATGCGCTGCAATGGTGGGCCGTCCTTGCAGTGCCATTAATTGTTAATGGCACCCCCAACCGCTGGAAACAAACGCGCATTTTACCGCACATTTGCCGCACGACAAAACATGTACTGAAAATCACAGAATGCTCCATGACTAAATGGGCTAACCTGGGCAAGACACACGTGAAAAACTGGCTAAAGAAAGTATGCAGGAACAAGTTTTTCCGCTACGCTGAGGTGTAAACGGGGTAGATAAAAATATAGTGCTATCGGGGGCGTGGCCGGCCGTTGACAGAGATGGACGCCTGAAGTCTCAGCTCTGTTCAGCCTAGGACTCACAGCAACTTCTAAGCACTCCACAGCATAGGAGAATTCTCAAAAGTGCTCCCAGAAGATCCCTAGCAGAGCCTGCCTCTATCGAGGAGACTCTGTGGAGCAACGACGCGCGATCGCGGATACGAGACCCGCCGGCCTGCTAATTGACGCCGTGGTCGGAGAGAGGCCTACGGCTTCATCGGCCGCCATCCGCGCATAGAAGGCAAAGGTGAGCGCCATCGGCACCACTCCTGCCATCCCCTTCACTGCTCCCATCTGCACGGCCTCATAGTTTCCTCAGAACTGGAAGACGGGCGGAGGATTGCTGAGGTTCTCTCACACAGGCCGGAGCTCTAACTCACCCGCCGCCATCTTGCGGCCTTGTGCACAGTGCAGCGCCGCGGCACCCACCTCATCCACACAGCGCTGATCAGCTGAGGCCGGTCCCACATCAGCATTGCGAAAACCACGGAGGTCACGGGAACACGTTTTTTCCCTTATCTTCTATCCGCCCCCAGCGAGGTGATCTCACTTCAAAGCCTTCCTGGGCGACCCGCCCGCCATTTTGCCTGCCCGCTCCACGATATCCACTCGGCTCCTCAGACGCCGGGAAAGGACATCCCGAGCGTCCCAGTGCACTGTTCATCTTCCATACGGAACACCCCAGTGCTGCTGAAACTCATAACATCCCTAATACTGTTCTCTGTGCCTGGGGAGCGGATCCTGGAAGCCACTCAAAATTGAGGTCCCGGTCTCGGCCTAACGTACTGCTGTTATTCCTGTCAGCTTTATTCTACATGCACCCGGTCAAAAGACTCAGACCCTTAATTACCAAGGGGACTCTGTCTCTGTGGGAACATATAAACCACATCAGAACATATTTTCCTCCCCACCCCTACCTGGGGGTTGGTTTACCTCCTCTATGCTATGTTGTAACAATCCTGCACAAAGCTGCTCCCTCCATCTTTTAACTCACTTGAAGGCCTTAGTGACGGCCACCTGGGAAATTCCTCCTAACTGAGCCACCTGATCTGGACCACCTACAACCAATATAGCTCCCTCTCCCATCTCTAATAACACTCAGATACAGACTTCTGAGGTGGGGCATGCCCAGAGCGCATCACCCTAAAAAAGGGGCGCATAAACAAATCACTGACTTCTTCCTGTCTGAAGATATGATGCAGTCCTCCAGGGGTCCTACTTCGGCCCCCCCACCCTCTTCGTCCACACCAGTGGAGGGATCAACTCCTTGTGTCATCATATTGGAGCAAATGGACAGCTCGGAGCAAGAGGTTCTTCCCTCCCAACCACCACCGGCTGAGAGAAGCAAAAGAGGAGCACAGTCTCCCGCTCCCTCACCTTCCAAAGTGCCTCTTTATAAGAGGCAACACTGGAATACCTGCCAGGACACCTCTAATTCCCAGGATTCACTAGCAGATCTACCAACGAGCGACCAACAAGCGTCAGAACACACGCTCAAAATGATGCTTCTCTCTTTACAAAATGATCTCAGGAATGAGCTGCGCTCGTCTTTAACAAACCTACAATCCAGAGTTGACCAAGTAGAGGCCCGCACAGAGACGCTTGAGCGACAAGTTACAGACCAAGCCTCTAGAGTGTTGGAGGCGTCAGATGCATTCCACCAACATTTAGACGACATCCACTACCTACAAGCAAAGGTGGCCGACTTAGAAGATCGTTCCAGGAGGAACAACATCAAATTCAGGAGGATACCTGAGTCGATCAAACCCACAGAGCTCACAACGTTCCTCCAACAGCTATTCCTCAAAATTATACCACAGTTGACGCACTCCGAAATGATTATTGACCGGGCCCACAGGATCGCCAAACCAAACTATCTACCAGACACGGTTCCACGCGATGTTCTGGCGCGCATTCACTTCTATCAGGTGAAGGAAAAAGTAATGTCCGCGGCGTGCATTCACAAATCCCTCCCGGGACCTTATGCCAACATCTCTCTTTTTACGGACATTTCCGCAGCCACTGCTCGAAATCGCAGAGCATTCAACGATCCTACGTGAACGAAATATACCTTACAAATGGGGCTTTCCGGCGAAACTGATCATTACCTACAACAACCAATCCACGAGCATTCTATCCCCCAAAGAAGGCATGAAAAGATTAGTAAATTGGGGAGTCATCACCTCACAACCTTCACAGATGGACAGGAGGGGCCCCCATCAGCCCTTCCAAGGGCGCTCATTCAATCGCCAGCCTCCAAGTGGTGTTCCGCACCAAATGTGATCCGCATAGCTCCTAAAAGGCTCAAACCTGTCCTCATACTCAACATACTCTACAACCTGAGGAGCAACGGAGTCACTAGCTGAACGTCCTTCATTCATCACTGTTTCTGTTAACTTCTGTATTTCTCTTTTAACCCCAGTGTTAGAAAAAGTGCTACGCACTTTCTGTTACAAATTCGTTATTGATACGGTAAGATACAATTGGTATCACTGCTACATACCCTGTTTAGTTTGTTTTTGTTGTTTTCTGCCTTTTATCTTATCTGAGCACATACTCTATTTGAGTACTGAAATAGCAACTTTCTTTCTTTAGAGGATTGTGGGATAGCAGGTGCCCTCCTTTTCCTCCTTACCTACCAGTCTCTGCTGAGCTAATTCAATTACATCATGGCCATTAATATCACCTCTCTAAATGTCAAGGGTCTCAATTCCCCCTTCAAACGGCAATTGTTCCTGAAAGAAGCACTTAGCAGTGGGGCTGATATTATTTGTGCCCAAGAAACACATTTTGCAGCTCCCAAATTGCCCACTTGTACACATAAACAATTCCCATACCAATTTATGTCTAATTCACCTAAGAAAAAGGCAGGCATACTAATTGCCATACGGACCACGGTGGCCTTCGACTTACAGTATTCCGAGGTCGATCCCCACGGCAGATTCATCATTCTACATGCCTCCCTAAATGGTCAACTACTAACCTTGGTTAACCTTTATGCCCCAAACACCTGTCAGGCGCAGTTTTATAAACTGGTTGCGGAAAAAGTAGCTCCTTTCAGACAACATCCTCTCATTATCGCTGGGGACTTTAACCATGTCCTCGATGCGTTAGACTCGTCCAATCCCTCCAGGAGAAAGTCCACAGCCCTGTCCAATTTTCTAGCAGCAGAAGATCTTTATGACGCTTGGCGTTGTCTCCATGATATAGAAAAGGACTTCACCTTCTATTCACATGCTCAGAATGCCTACTCCAGGATCGATATGTTTCTGGTAGACAAGATCACTCTCCAATCTTTACGGGATGTGACCATTGGTAACATTACATGGTCTGACCATGCCCCAATATCGATTAAGGTGTTTCCATCCGATCATATGTCCAAGGGGAAATGATGGAAACTCAATACCTCCCTGCTGACAAACCCAAAATACCAGAAACATATCGATTCTGCTATAACAGACTTTTTTCAACTTAATGCACACTATGTGACAAGTCCTACTACATGTTGGAATGCCCACAAGGCTGTTATTAGGGGCCTCCTTATGAAATTTGGAGCCCAGGAGAAGAAAAACCCTAACGCTACTACCTCTCTACTGCTTAACCAGATCAAATCCCTTGAAAAAGCTCATAAAGCAAATACGAGCCCTACTCTTGGGGGCGATCTCCGGAAACTGAGACTGAAGCTGAGTGAGCACCTTCACTCAAACTTCGACCTAACTCTCAAAAAATTGCGTTTGAACTTTTATGCCAATCATAACAAACCAGGGGCTTGCTTTGCTAAACAACTAAAAAAGCATTTAATACAAGCAAAAATTCCCTATCTTCTATCCCAAAACAACACCCGCCTTCACAACCCTAAAGACATAGCTGACCGATTCAGCCAATTTTACACCCAATTGTATAATCTGGCCGAGTCGGGAGAGTCAGCTGCTCCCACACTGCAAGATATATCTCGTTTTCTAGATGGTCTTACTCTGCCATCCCTCTCCAGTGACGAATTACAAAGCATTTCTGCTCCCTTTTCTGAAACGGAACTCAAAAGAGCAATTATCTATCTTCCCTTACACAAAGCTCCAGGGCCTGACAGCTTCAGCAACGAATACTATAAACAATTTGTACACACACTAAACCCATTCTTACTACCAGCATTTAATCACATTTTGCACACTGGCCTGATCCCGGAGGAGTCACTGGCAGCGTCAATAGTCACTATCCCCAAACCTGGTAAGCCAACAGATAATCCGGCCAATTATAGGCCAATATCTCTACTTAACACTGACACAAACTACTTAACACTGACACAAAACTTTATGCCAAACTCCTAGCAGCCCGCCTGGCCTCTGTAATTTCCCAACTTGTTCATCCAGATCAAGTGGGGTTTATTAATGGTAGACAGACTTTGGATGGCACAAGGAGCTATATCAACATCCTACAATGGGTGGAACGGAGTCGAACGCCTTCTCTGTTCATCTCGCTGGATGTGGAGAAGGCATTCGACAGGGTAGATTGGAGCTTCCTGAAGGCGGTACTTATAAAATTCGGCATATCAGGCACCCTTCTAGGAGCCATTATGGCGCTCTATTCAGCCCCAAATGCCAGAGTGATCACTTCGGGAATTTTTTCTGAGTCCTTTAAAATCTCTAATGGCACACGTCAGGGCTGCCCACTTTCTCCACTAATCTTCTCTCTAGTCATGGAACCCCTGGCAGTAGCCATCCGCTCACACTGCTCTATTCGCGGTGTGTCCATAGCCACATCCGAACATAAAATCGGTCTATACGCAGACAATGTGATAATTTCCATCACAGAACCCCTGCTATCACTGCCGTACCTCCATCAAACCTTGGATCTCTTTAGTAAGGCTTCCCTATACAAAATAAATTACTCTAAATCGGCCATGATTGGTGTCAACATTGATCCCCAAACAAAAAGTGGCGTTGCGGATATCACTTCCTTCTCCTGGGCTCCTAACTCAACACTCCCATATCTGGGGATCTCTCTGATTACACCCACTTCACATATGCTCCCGCAAAATTTTGCTCAACTGTTGGACAAGTTGCACAAGGTGATACAAAACATGAAAAATGTACAAGCGTCCTGGGCAGGGCGCATAGCTCTGTCCAAAATGTATTTATTGCCACACATACTCTATCACTTTTGAACTCTACCGCTGCCTTTTTTACGCTCCCAACTTGGCAAACTACAAGCTCTGATGTCCGCATTTATATGGAACAATAAGCATCCAAGGCTAAAAAGATCTACTCTATGCTTACCAACAGCTTCAGGAGGCATGGGCGCACTTGACATTAGCGCTTACTACATGGCAACTATACTAGCACAAGCCAAAAATTGGTGGGCTCCAGTCACACAATTTCCATGGTTACAAATTGAGACAGCTGCACTAGCAAATGAACCTAAGCTAACACTCTTCAACCTACTGCTCCGGAAACAGAAGCAACACAACTTCTTATACACAGTAAACGCCACAACCACAGTATGGCACTCGCTCTTGCAATCTTCGGGTGGCATGTCTCAAGAAGCCCTAACAGATATACCACTACTGTTATTGCAATCTGTAATGCCAGATATTTCCTTAACCACCTGGTCTCACGCAGGGATCACATCATTAGCTCTTCTATACGAGAACAATGTGCTTCTTTCCTTCCAACAGCTCCGGAACAAATTCCAGATCCCTGCTAGGGATCTCTTCAAATACTTCAGAATCCGCTCCCTTCTTTCCAACTGGACTTGCTCAAACAACCCTCTCATGAAACATGTCTTACGTTTCTATCTCAATGCTACACCCACAAAAAAAGGCATAACTTTCTTCTACAAATTGCTGACAACTACCTCCACTGCCATAAAACCAAGCAACATCCTAAAATGGGAAAACCAGCTCCACCGCACGTACGATCTCCAGGAATGGCGAGGATCTCTGCAATCTCCATTGAAATTCTCCAAATGTATTACCCAAAACATGAGGAAGAGTTCCCCATTATGTAAACCTCTTAAAGTTACCTCTAACGT